>ML677343.1:1680611-1726157 GCA_007922305.1 Dermatemys mawii | reverse complement strand
CTGGCCGATGGGGAGCCCGCGGGCTCTGCCCTGCGGGTGCTAGAGAGGGACAAGGACAGCGTCTGGCCGATGGGGAGCCCGCGGGCTCTGCCCTGCGGGTGCTGGAGAGGGACAAGGACAGCGTCTGGCCGATGGGGAGCCCGCGGGCTCTGCCTTGCGGGTGCTAGAGAGGGACAAGGACAGTGCCCGGCCGATGGGGAGCCCGCGGGCTCTGCACTGCCAGTGCTGGAGAGGGACAAGGACAGCGTCTGGCCGATGGGGAGCCCGCGGGCTCTGCACCGCGGGTGCTGGAGAGGGACAAGGACAGCGCCTGGCCGATGGGGAGCCCGTGGGCTCTGCACTGCCAGTGCTGGAGAGGGACAAGGACAGCGTCTGGCCGATGGGGAGCCCGCGGGCTCTGCACTGCGGGTGCTGGAGAGGGACAAGGACAGTGCCTGGCCGATGGGGAGCCCGCGGGCTCTGCTCTGCCATTCCATAGATCTTTGACTTGCTTCAAGAGTCTGGCCACGTCCCTCCCTGCATCTCCAGCGGCGTCACATTAACTATTTTGCTTTCCTAGCTGCTCAACTGTTCCTCACCTGTACCAGGGGAGCCTATGACCCCCAGTGCCCAATGGGCAGGCAGCACATGCCCCAGCAATGCCACGGCTTACTTCTACAGCTGCAAGCCCGGGATACGCAGCCCTGGTTTTCCCTTTCCTCATCCACACTGTGACTCTGAGGGTGCAGAGCACTGCCAGGTAATGGAGTAATCAGCTCTGACAGGCACTTGCCTTGACATTGAATTGCAGAGTAACAGATGGCTGATCTGCCATACAGCTGGCATGGCGGCTTAGCCATTCTGTAATCCCAGCGTTTCCTTTACTCAGTCCTTCAGTCCTATGGAGTACGTCGCCAGTCATCAGCGGGTATTGCCTGAGCACGTCCAGTCGATCTAAACAGGCATAGACTAGGGGGCTCAGTGCACCCTCTTAACACCAGCTGATCACAGAATCATAGAATATCAGGGTTGGAATTGACCCCCTGCTCAAAGCAGGACCAATCCCCACCGAAATCATCCCAGCCAGGGCTTTGTCAAGCCTGACCTTAAGAACTCCTAAGGAAGGAGATTCCCCCACCTCCCTAGGGAACCCATTCCAGTGCTTCACCACCCTCCTAGTGAAAAAGTTTTTCCTAAAATCCAACCTAAACCTCCCCCACTGCAACTTGAGACCATTACTCCTTGTTCTGTCATCTGGTACCACTGAGAACAGTCTAGATCCGTCCTCTTTGGAACCTCCTTTCAGGTAGCTGAAAGCAGCTATCAAATCCCCCCTCATTCTTCTCTTCTGCAGACTAAATAATCCCAGTTCTCTCAGCCTCTCCTCATAAGTCATGTGCCCTGTTTTGTTTTGTTTGTCCCTTTGTTTGTCAGTTTTGTTGCCCTTCTCTGGACTCTTTCCAATTTATCCACATCCTTCTTGTAGTGTGGGGCCCAAAACTGGCCGCAGTACTCCAGGTGTGGCCTTACCAATGTCGAATAGAGGGGAATAATCATTTCCCTTGATCTGCTGGCGATGGTCCTACTAATGCAGCCCTATATGCCATTGGCCTTCTTGTCAACAAGGGCACACTGCTCACTCATATCCAGCTTCTCGCCCACTGTAATATCCAGGTCCTTTTCTGCAAAATTGCTGCTCATCCAGTCGGTCCCCAGCCTGTAGCAGTGCATGGGATTCTTCCATCCTAAGTGCAGGACTCTGCACTTGTCTTTAAGAACATAAGAACGGCCATACTGGGTCAGACCAAAGGTCTATCCAGCCCAGTATCCTCTCGGCCAACAATGGCCAATGCCAGGTGCCCCGGAGTAGGTGAACCCAACATGCTCCAGAATGACTGAACTTAACACGTAATGATCAAGTGATCTCTCTCCTGTCCTTGTTGAACCTCATCAGATTTCTTTTGGCCTAATCCTCTAATTTATCTAGATCCCTCTGTATCCTATTCCTACCCTCCAGGGTAACTACCATTCCTCCCAGTTTAGTGTCACCTGCAAACTTGCTGAGGGTGCAGTCCACACCATCCTCCAGATCATTAATGAAGATATTGAACAAAATCAGCCCCAGGACCGACCCTTGGGGTACTCCACTTGATACCGGCTGCCAACTAGACATCGAGCCATTGATCACGACCAGTTGAGGCCGACAATCCAGCCAGCTTTCTATCCACCTTATGGTCCATTCATCCAGCCCATACTTCTTTAACTTGCTGGCAAGAATACTGTGGGAGCCCGTATCAAAAGCTTTGCTAAAGTCAAGGAATAACACATCCACTGCTTTCCCCTCATCCACAGAGCCAGTCATCTCATCATAGAAGGCAATTAGCTTAGTCAGTCATGACTTGCCCTTGGTGAATCCATGCTGACTGTTCCTGATCACTTTCCTCTTCTTTAAGTGCTTCAGAATTGATTCCTTGAGGTCCTGCTCCAGGATTTTCCCAGGGACTGAGGGGAGGCTGACTGGCCTGTAGTTCCCCGGATCCTCCTCCTCCTTCTGTTTTAAAATGGACACTACATCAGCCTTTTTCCAGTCATGTGGGACCTCCCCCGATCGCCATGGGTTTCCAAAGATAATGGCCAATGGCTCTGCAGTCACATCCGCCAACTCCTTTAACACCGTCGGATGCAGCACATCCGGCCCCATGGACGTGTGCTCATCCAGCTTTTCTAAACAGTCCTGAACCACTTCTTTCTCCACAGAGGGCTGGTCACCTCCTCCCCCTGCTGTACTGCCCAGTGCAGTAGTCTGGGAGCTGACCTTGTTCGTGAAGACAGAGATAAAAAAAGCATTGAGTACATTTGCTTTTTCCGCATCCTCTGTCACTAGGTTGCCTCCCTCATTCAGAAAGGGGCCCACACGTTCCTTGACCACCTTCTTGTTGCTAACATACCTGTAGAAACCCTTCTTGTTACTCTTAACATCCCTTGTTAGCTGCAACTCCAAGTGTGATTTGGCCTCTCTGATTTCACTCCTGCACGCCTGAGCAATATTTTTATATTCCTCCCTGGTGATTTGTCCAATCTTCCACTTCTTGTCAGCTTCTTTTTTGCGTTTAAGATCAGCAAGGATTTCACTGTTAAACCAAGCTGGTCACCTGCCATATTTACTATTCTTTCTACACATTGGGATGGTTCGTTCCTGCAACCTCAATAAGGATTCTTTAAAACACAGCCAGCTCTCCTGGACTCCTTTCCCCCTCCTGTTATTCTCCTGGGTATCCTGCCCATCAGTTCCCTGAGGGAATCACAATCTGCTTTTCTGAAGTCCAGGGTCTGATGATAACAAACATGTAAACCTGCCTCCAGAGCAGCAGTCACAGGTGCTTCCTGGGCAGCTGGATCAGACCCTCGCCCCACAGGACTGATCTGCATATAGCAGACCTGGGGCAGCTGTTTGTAGTAGGAGAGCGAGAACACTTTGCAGGGCTGAGACCGAGAGGCTGAGAGAGAAAGGATGGCCCAGGGGATAGAACAGCTGTGAGCTATCCAGGTTCAATTCCTGGTTCACCTCAAACATCCCAAGTGACCCTGGGCATGTCACTTAACTTCTCTAGGCCTCAGTTCTTCATTATCCCCCGCGGTAAAAGCACCTGGGTGCAGGGGGATAAACCTGTTACAGGCTGCGCAGACACTACAGTGAAGGGCACTGGACAAGCACCACCAATAGAGCTGAGACAGATGCAGTGACCAGACAGGGGCAATAGGGATCTTCAGGGCAGTGGGGCGGGGAGGAATTGAAGGGGGTGAAGAAGAGATGGGTGGGGGGACATGGTGTCCATCACAGCTCACTGTACTTCGAGGCACTGCCGGTGGCAGAAGTCCCAATGCAGCTGATGTGCCAATGGCTCAGAACCAGTGAGCGCCCAACATACAGAACAGCCAGGTGGAGGACAGAAGCCAAGTGGCCCACATGGGCAGGTGAGCGGCTCAGAGAGGCAAGAACAAAGCCGAGGAGCATATGAGAACTCGGAGAGCTTGCTCCCAACCAGACTGCTGGGAGGAGAGGGTGGGTACGAGGCAGGATGGGGGTCGGGGTGGGGAAGACAGGTTCTGCCATTATAGGATCAGTCTCCGTATGTTTTCATTAAACATTAACATTTCTCCAGCCACCTGCCCCATTCAAGAGAAGCCCCGTGCACTCCTAGGGCCTTCACACAGCACTTTCATGCTCACACGCGCGCACACACACACACACACACACACACACACAACCTGAGCTTTGTGTTGATCTGCAAGGCTTTGGCCAGCATCTTGGCTCCGGTGTCGCCAATGGCATTCCCGCTGATGTCCAGCGCGCTGAGGCTGGTGTTACTGCCGAGCGCGTTCAGGAGGACGTTGGTCCCCGATTTCAGTCGCGATTCGGCCACGGACAGGGATTGAAGAGGCTGGAGGACAAAGGCCGGAGGGAGAAATGATCAGGTGCTGGTACTGCCGGGTCCCTGGGGCTCTGCAAGCAGGCAGGTCGCCCTCCCCTGTGTCTAACTGCACAGACTGGGCCGCCTGCGGGATGGGACCAGCTGAGGAATCCCTGCCCCCCCAGCACGTCCTGTGCGGCTCACAAGCTCTTTGCCCTATCTGGGCCAGGTCTGTGGGCTGTTGGCCTGCAGGCCTTGGCAGCCAGTCAGTGCAGGGGACAAACTAAGGATCACAAAGCTAGGGCCAGGCCAAGGCTCATAGATCACATGGGGTGGGATGTGGAGGGAGGCTGTTTGCATGAGGCCAGGAGCAAGGGAGAGGCCTGCAGGTAGCCCCGCCCTGCCCAAGCGGCCTCTGCTCAGCAGCTCCAGCATTCCCTATGCATGGGGAATGGCCAAAGACAAAGCAGAGCTGCCCTTGGACGAGCGCACCGAGGGACAGGGAGAGGGGAATTTATGTGCCCTCTTCCCCGTTCCAGTGCCAGGGGAAAGGTTGGTGAAGTGATCCCTGCTCTGCCACTGACTCGTGTAACCCTGGGTGCGTCACTTAGCCTCTGTGTGCCTCAGGTTCCCATCTGTATTGTGGGGCACTAGCCATGCCCTGCTTCCCCAGAGCACAGCAAGGGTGAACCCACTACTGATTGTGAGGCACTCAGATACTCCTGTGATGGGGGCTTCGGGCGGATGCTGCAGCAAGCACTTACGCAGTCATCTTCCTGCGTGAGCTGAACAATCCGGTGGAGTACGTCGGCCAGATTGTCCCTGCGGAGGAGATGCAGAGGGGTTATGCATGTTTCCCCATCACACAGCAGAGCCTAACACGGGCTCAAGTCACCAGCGAGCTGGGAAGTGTTCCATTGCGGCTGGACTTTCCTCTGCCCACACGGCTCATCTCTGTGCCTCCCTCTCTCCCACAGGCTACCAGCCAGCCTGGGCCATTGGGCAGCTTCCTGAGAGCCGGGACTTCCTCAGAGATGTTCAATTACACCTCCCTGTTGTCCCTGCCCCGAGACCATCTCTCATGGCTAAGCAAGCCAAGCTCCTTTGGTCTCCTCCCACAACCAGCTCTCTCCAGTCCCCTCATCACCCCAGAAGCCTCTCTGTGCACCTGTTCTAGTCTGAATTCAAGCAGCAAGGGCTTGTCCCCAAACCTGCATCAGGCTGAACACTGAGGCCAACACCGCAGGCCTTTGGGGCTCATGAGAGCATGTGGAAATTCAGCACCACTGGGCCTGGACTGGAGGTGATGGATGTCACTGGAGGTGTTTAAGGACAGGCTGGCCAAAGCCCTGTCAGGACTGGTCTAGGTTTCCTCAGCCCTGCCTTAGCACAGGGGGCTGAGTTCCAGGTCTGTTCCAGCCCCACCCTTCTAGGAGACGATTCCGTGACTTTGATACCTCTGATTCACAAGAGCATCGTAATTTAAAGGCCCAGTACACACAAAGCCAAATGGTGATTAACAACACAACGCTACTGTCTGAGCAGCAATTGCAGTAAGTAAATGTAATTTGATTACCTGCAACATACCTAGTGTGTATAAAAATCAGGGCTTAGGTCCATGCCTGTTAAAGTTCACTTCATTACATGCATGAGTCACATGACACTTACTTGGATTTGATGTTAAAATTCTTTCCTAAGGAGACATGCCTAATGGATTTGCTTCGGCCAATCGCCAGCACCAACGTGACCATGTCAGCATCAAAGCCTACGACACACAAAAGTAGCAATGACAATCTCTGACCAGTGGCTGGCACTTAGTGACTGCCAACGCCCCGAGGACACTTGACATGAACAGGGAGGAGCGGAGTTAGACGTGGCACTGGGTGGCCACACCTGCAGCGGGAGGGGTGTGAGAAAAGCCCATATTTTGCTATTGTAGCACTAGATGCTGCAACCTTATGCTGGGGGGCACATCCCCACCTGAACAGACCCACGGAGATCGACAAACAACTCAGTCTGTCCCTTGGCCACCTTCAGGGTCCTGCAGCCTTTGCAGACGGTGACTCGCTGACATCAAGAGGCTAGTGGATGGGTATGAGGGGGATCCTGGTGGGTATTTCCCCCGGGCAGCTTTACCAGTCCCAGGCTCTGCTTTCAGAGGGCTGTGTTTCTCCAGGGCTGGTTGTTAAGCTCCTGTGTGGAGTGGAGAGCACCAGCAGAATAATCCTGCCTCTGCTCCTCCCAGGGCACCTGGCTGAGCAGACCGAATAAAGCCTGGAGAGGGTCCGTGATCATGCACAGGGCTCTTGTTGCGGGGAGGCGGGGGCCTGCTCAGCAGCTGGGAGCATTCCTGGCTGCTGACGGAGAGGTCTACAATGCCCAGTTCAGCCAGCTCTCTCCCAGTGCCTCCCCTCCCGGCGTGAAGTGAAACCAGACGATGCTTCTGATGGCAAGGAAGGTGTCTATAACCCAGGAGATCAGCCCCCCACCGCACCGTGGTGGCCCCAGACACACACAGTCATGGAGCTCAGAGAAGGCTGTCTGCTCGACCAGGCAGGCTCTAAGCACAGGAACCCTCCCAGAACCAAGAAGTGGGGCTTGCCCACGGGGAAAGCTGGCTGCCTCCCCACCCAGAACAGACTCCCTTAAACACCAACACTCAGCAGCCAGTCAGAATTCAACAACAGAAAATACAGCCAAAGCGACTGTCTGTGACAAGCCCAGCAGGGTTCTACGCCTTCCCTCCACAGGCATGTTGAGTGGTAAAGCCAGTCAGCTCCAGTCGCCACGCGCCCAAGTCCCATGGGTGGGTCAAGAGATGAAGAGTCTTGGAAATCTTGCATCAGAAATGATAAAAAGGAAAGTGCAATGGGGAATTTCCAGAAGGGAGTTCCCTCCTTCACGAGCCCTTTTCGTTGCTAATCTCCAGTGCAGTCCTACCAGAGCAAAACACACACACAAAGCCAAACCGGGCCAGGAGAGGAGAGAGCTGGAAACCCATCCCAAACCAGAACGGCGCTGGGGCGCAGTGGAAACCAGCCAGCGATTCTGGAGCAATGCCCTGTGAGAGCACCACAATACTTGCTGAGGAGTCTGGGGTCTGGCCAGCAGGCAGCCAACGGGCCAGGTAACCAGTTGTCAATTTGTTCACCACTGACCAGACACAGATGGAAAATGACTCCTCACAACGGCCCCATTAGCACAGAATTGCTCTTCTCTAGCTGCTCCTGTGTCCCCATTGCAGCCCAGCTCAGAAGGAGAAATGGACGCATGAAACACTACCAGAGCAGTGCAGGAACCACAAGAAATTCTGCCATGTCAAAAATGGGTTTTGTTCCTAATCGAAACAAAACCAAAGAATTAAGAAATCTGCCGAGAAATGAAATTTTCAAAAAAACCCATGAACTTGGGTCAACGGAAACATTTGCTTTTGATTTCATTAAAAAAACCCAAAGGATCTGGATAAAGTCAAAAATTCCATTGAAATTGACATGTTCCCGCAGAAAGTTTCTATTTCAGCCAAATGGCAAATTCTGACGGGAAAACGCTCCACCGGAACAAAATGTCCCTGGTCTAACTACAACAGGCCAGCCAGCCACTTACTGCTCCTCGTGCCTGTTACTGACGTGTGCTAATAGGGGCAGAAGATAAGCACCAAACAAAAACAATGGAGTCTTGGAGTAATGGCAGAAGTGTGCCCTGGAAATGCGAAAGCGTGCCTACGAATAGTGTGACAAAGTTCCGAGTCTGTACTGGTGGGTCCTGCGCTTCCTGGCAGATTTAGGGGCCTCAGAAACTCATCCAGGCCCCAGAGTGACCTCCCTTTCTCAGTAACTAATTAGGGGAGACAGAAACGGGAGAGCCCGGGCCCGCCCTCTACTCCGGACTCCAGCCCAGGGACCCTAATAGTATCAGCTAAGATGGCTGACCTTTTATCCACAAAACACAATACAATTCCCTGGGCTACTTCCCCACAGCAGTCCCTGCTTCTTCAAACTCCACTTCACCCTTACCTCAGGGCCTCCTTCCTTCAGTATGATATGTTGTCCAACACTCAGTCTCACCAACAGCACAACCTCCTTCCACAGCTCCTGACACCCACACCCACCTGACTAACTGGGAGGTTTTTATCTGGTTTCAGCCAGTCTCTGACTGGCTTCAGGTGTCCCAATCAGGCTAGCTGTTTCTGCTCCTTTCTAGAAGCTTCCTGATTGGCCTGGAGTAGCCTTTGTTTGGCTATCCAGGGAACAGGGACCTGCACATCCTGAGGCTGATATACCTGCCTTCCAGCACTCTCCTATACCCTTCTGGTCTGACTCCGTCACAATAGCTATGCAAAGAAGCAAGGGTAGGGATGGCAGCAATACAGTATATAACAGGGCTGAGCAAACTATGGCCCATTGGCCACATCCGGCCCACCAGCCAATTTAATCTGGCTCTCAAGCCCCCACTGGGTAGCGGGGTCTGGGGCTTACCATGCTCCAGCCGGGAAGCCGGGTCTGCAGTTGCTCAGTGCGCACATGCTAAAGCTCTGCAAAGCTCCCAGAAGCAGCAGCATGTCTCCCCGCTGGCTCCTACATTTAGGGGTAGCCAGGGGGCTCCACACACTGCCCCCGCCCCAAGTGCCATCCCCGCACCTCCCTTTGGCAGGAAACTGTGGCCAATGGGAGCTGCAGGGGTGGCACCTGAGGAAGGGGCAGTGTGCAGCAGAGCCACCTGGCCACGCCTTGGCATAGGAGCCGGGGGGTTCACATGCCGCTGCTTCTGGGAGCTGCTTGAGGTAAGCACCACCCACAGCCTGCACCGAACCCCCTGCCCCAGCCCTGATCCCCCTCCCACCCTCTGAACCCCTCAGTCCCAGCCTGGAGCCCCCTCCTGCACCCCAAACTCCTCATCCCCAGCCCCACCCCAGAGCCCCCCACACCCCAACCTCGTCAACCCTCGTCAAAACAAGTCTCAGCTTTTAAATGGTTATTTCTACAACAGTTGATGGGACCTCGACCTCAGACATTGTCCTGGCAGGGGATTTATCTTGGCTTCTGTAGAATGGCAGCATTCAGCCTCATGCCACAGCTAAGAGGGAAAGACACTTCCAGCCACGGTGACACTGTAAGACAAAGAAACAATGTACCTACCATTGTCTGATAAATCCAAATTGCTGATTGAACTGGCATCAAAAATCAGATCTTGGATCACCTGGGCACCTGCCGATCTCAACTTTAAATGAAAAACAAAACAGAACCAGAGTAAAAGGACTCATCTGGATTTTCACAAGCAAGAATATGCCAATTGGGAAAGTCGAATCAGCATTCAGTGCCCCTGGGATCACCCTGCAAGAAGGGGCAGTAGAGCAAACATTCAAACCCAGAACCTGCAGACTGTTTACACAGGGTGAACCAAAGTCACTGCAGCAGGCACAGGGCAGAGACACGGCATGTGGAGGAAGGAATAAATAAAAACCCCTCATGGTTTTCAGCCACAGGGCACAAAGCTGTCCCCAAAGGCGGATGGGCATTATTATAGATGGGGTAACTGAGGCCTAGAGGGCCAAGAAATCCAGGGGAGTTAGGCGCCTAACTATCTTTGAGGAGCTGGGCCAGAGAGATTCAGGGTAACTTTTCCAAAAAGCAGTTTAGGAGGGACCGAGGAGCCATTTTCAAAAGTCACTCAGGAGCCTAAATCTCTGTGACTTTCAGCAGGACTTGAGGTGCCTAAACCATCTAGATGATTTTCAAGCTTTGACCCTGCGTGACGGGTCTAAGGTGGTCACAGCAGAGCGGAAACATTAACCTCGATCTGACTCCCCCTCCCATTAGCACAGCCAGAATCCTCATGCCCATCAGCCTGGGGGGCGGAAATCGTGAACACTGCCCAAGTGCTAGTGAGAGACCTACAGACGGGAGGGAAGGTGGGCCAGGCTCGGGATGGCAGGACCTGCTATGGGGGTGCTCCTCTGTAACCAGATTATGGAGCTGCCGTGTTCTCCAGCCTGGTGCCAGCGCTGGGCAGAGCTCGGAGGCAGAAAGCCGGCTCAGCCCAGGCTCTCTCACAGGCATCGCGGGAGTGCGGGAAAGGTGGGGGATGACTCCTTTCAGACAGCTAACTCTATCGGTGTCGGTGGGCTTCACTATTCCCTGGCTTGGCTTCTGCCCAGACACTCCTCAGAACATCCGCAGAGCAATTAAACGACGACTCGACAATGGGCCAGAAATTGCACCTTGGTGGAATCCTATTGCTGGGCCCAGCCTCTGTGCTCTGGTGGGCGAACTACACTTGCTGCCCGCCCCCGGGAGTTCTCAGATGCAGTGTTAGGGTTTAGCGGGGACTCAGCTGTCGCTCCGCTTTCCTGGGTCACGCGCCACTTCCTCACCTCGCAGCTACTGAGGTCCAGGTGCAGGTCACTGAGCTGAGAGTTACACGCCAACCCCTGCAGCAAGGCCCTGCAATGAACCGGAAAGTAACCCAGCACTCTCACCAGCAGGCAGCGGGAGCTGGACACGCTGCCAGCCTCCCCATAGGAATACTGACTGTTCCCAGTGGTGACTCCCCCTCACCCGCCCCGCAGGGCAGGGTGCACACCGGGGCTACAACATGTGGTCCCTTGGGGCAGCTGGGGCTAGAAACAGCCCTGGCTCTTGCTCCCTGCCCCTGCAGCCCCCCTGGAACACTGCGGGGGGCTAGAGAGCCAAAGGGCGTCCCACTAGCCGCCCTAGCTACCCTGGGTTCGCCCCTGCCAGCCACCAGCATGACACCGGAGCCCCTTCTGCAGCGAATCCACAGCACCTGCAATGGCCCTGCTGGACTCCAGGGAGTCTCTGGCACTGCTCCCGTCTGGGGGTCACGCTACGGGCCCCCGCTGCCGCTTGGCACCAGTACACGCTCCCTCGCCCTGAAGGGGCTAGGTAAAGAGCAGGCAGTGCTGTATGATGGGGAGGGGGGAAATCAGTCTGGAGCCAGCGAGAGCCTGCACGTGGATGGCTGGGGAACTCCCTGCCCCAGAGGAGGCTGCTAGGTATATTCGCTGGGCTTAATAAACAGGGATTTACTAAATCAATAGCCTGTTACCGGCTAAGCCCCTCTGACTGTGGTTTCAGCCAGGTTATCCCCAGCCCAAGTAACTCAGCTCCTACGCACCCCAGACTGCAAAGCACAGCAGTTCAATCCTCTAAGACTCCCCCAGCCACGGCCACAGGCAAGACCACCCAGGACACCCACAGCTCTGGTTTTTCCACGCGCTGTGTACAGACGTGTGTGCAACCAGCAACCAGGAGGCGCCCTCTAGAGGACCGTGCCATTCGTACCTCTGTTTGTCTCCAGAGGACAGGCCGAGCATCACTAGGGCTGAGCTGGCTGGAGGCTGGTCCCCACTGTAAATCTGTCCCCTAAGCACACTGGGAAACAGGCCCTTACCTTACGGCCTCGGGCGGCAGCTTGGTACACGCCAGGCCGACGTATCGTAGGGCAGCCGCCTTGCTGAAGAACAGTTTGATGGCTGGAGGAACATCTCTCGGCTTTCTAAAACAAACAGAAGGGCATCGGATCCCAGCATATCATCTCAGCCCCCTTTCTCCCATTTCAATTAACCCCAACTTGGCTGTGCCCTCTGTCGACAGTAACACGGCCTGGACACCAGCCCCAAAGCACAGAGTCCGTCGGTTTGGAGCTAGGGTTGCCAGGTGTCCAGTTTTGGACCAGACCACTCGGTCGAAAAGGGACCCTGGAAGCGCCGGTCAGCACTGCTGTCAGCAGATCGAGGGACATGATCATTCCCTTCTATTCGGCACTGGTGAGGCCACACCTGGAGTACTGTGTTCAGTTTTGGGGCCCCACTACAGCAGGGATGTGGACAAACTGGAAAGTCCAGCTCAGGGTAACGAAAATGATCATGGGGCTGGGGTACATGACTTATGAAGAGGGGCTGAGGGAACTGGGATTGTTTAGTCTACAGAAGAGAAGAATGAGGGGAGATTTGATAGCTGCTTTCAACTACCTGAAAGGGGGTTCCAAAGAGGATGGATCTAGACTGTTCTCAGTGGTGGCAGATGACAGAACAAGGAGTAATGGTCTCAGGTTGCAATGGGCAAGGTTTAGGTTGGATATTAGCAAACACTTTTTCCCTAGGAGGGTGGTGAAGCACTGGAATGGGTTCCCTAGGGAGGTGGTGGAATCTCCTTCCTTAGAGGTTTTTAAGGTCAGGCTTGACAAAGCCCTGGCTGGGATGATTTAGTTGGGGATTGGTCCTGCTTTGAGCAGGGGTTGGACTAGATCCCTCCTGAGGTCTCTTCCAAACCTAAACTTCCATGATTCTAAGTCCAGTTGGGCGCACAGCAGGGCTAAGGTAGGCTCCCCACCTGCTGTGGCTCTGTGCTGCTCCCGGAAGCAGTGGCATGTCCCCCTTTCAGCTCTGATGTGTAAGGGCAACCAGGGGACTCTGTGCACTGCCCCCACCCCAAGCACCAGCTCCACAGCACTCATTGGCTGAGAACTCTGGCCAATGGGAGCTGCAGAGGTGGCACCTGCGGATGGGGCAGCACCTCTGTGTAGAAGCCAGAGCAGGGACATGCTGTTGCTTCTGGGAGTCATCTAAGGTAAGCACCGCCCAAAGCCTGCCCCCCTTACCACCTCTCATGTCCCAACCCTCTGCCCCAGCCCTGAACCCCCTCACACCCTCTGAACCCCTCAGTCCCAGCCCAGAGCCCGCACCCCCAGCCAGAGTTCTCACCCCCCCACTATCCAGCCCTAATCCCCCTCCCACACCTAGAACCCACACCCTCAGCTCAGATCCAGTACCCCCTCCCACACTCCAACCCCCTGCCTCAGCCTGGAGAACCCTCCCATACTCTGAACCCCTCAGCTCCACCCCCAGCCTGGATCCCCCTTCTGTACCCCAAGCCCCTCATCTCTGGCCCCACCCCAGCACCCCCAGCTGGAGCTCTCATCCTCTCCCACATCCCAACTCACTGCCTCATCCCGGAGGCCCCTGAACTCCTCATTTCTGGCCTCAACCCAGAGCCCGCATCTCTGGCCAGAGCCTAAACTCCCTGCCCCAGCCCAGTGAAAATGAACGAGTGAGTGAAGGTGGGGAGAGTGAGTGACAGAGGGAGCAGGGACGGAGTGAGCGCGGGGTCTCAGAGAAGAGGCGGGGTCTCAGAGAAGAGGCGGGGTCTCAGAGGAGGGAAAGGGCAACGGTGTTCGGTTTTGTGCGAGTAGAAAGTTGGAGCATCTGCAAAATGGGGCTATGCCAGCAGCATTACAATCTGCTAGGGCTTGAGGGGACTCTTGAGACCAGCCAATTTGCCCTCCAGCACAGCATGGCCCAGAGATCCTCAGCCAGTAACTCCTGCACCAAGCCCGGACCAGCTGGCTGAGCGACAGCAGGTCTTAGAAACACGTCCAATCTTCATTTTAAAATGGCAGTGACAGAGACGCACCACATCCTTGGGAAGTTGGTCCAAATGTTAATGACCTCCCTGTTCAGCATGTGAACCTTATTTCTAGTCTAAATGGGTTTACTTCAGCTCCCCACCGTTGGTCTCATGTGCCACGCAGGAACCTATAGACCACGACTCCGCCACATCAGACTGCGCATGGACAAACCAGAGTGCAGGTAAAGAAAAACGAAAGAAGATCTAGGAGATGGTAACGGATTAGAAACAGCCAATAGAACTAACGAGTTTGGTTTCCTCACTCGGTCCGTGCTGTGGAACCCTGTAGGTCTCGACCTGATTCGAGTGACCCTGCTGCTCTGAACTCTCGGAGTCCGGGCCTGGCATTTACTGGTGTTGTACAGCACCTGGTGCAACGCAGCCCAAGCTGGAATGTAAATGTCTAATAATAGGAAGTGTCCTGAGCACTACCGATGTCAAAGGCTTGTGGTTTCCTTGTGCTCCCCGCCTGTCGTCTCTGGTCTTATACTTAGGGCTTGTCTACACTATCCGCCAGCAGGGGTCAATTTATCACGTCTAGTCTAGATACGATAAATCGACCACTGAGCGCTCTCCTGTCGACCCCGGTACCCCACCAGAACGAGAAGCGCAAGTGGAGTCCACAGGGGAGCGTCAGCTGTCGACTTACCGCAGTGAAAACACCGCCGTGAGTAGCTCTAAGTACGTCGACTTCAGCTACACTGTTCACTTGGCTGAAGTTGCATATTTTGGGTCGCCCCCGCATGGTAGAGTAGACAAGCCCTCAGATTGTTGCTTTTCTAGGCAGGGACCATCTTTTTGTTCTGTCTGTGCAGTGCCTGGCACAATGGGGTCCTGCCCGGTCTGTGACTAAGACTCTTAGGGGCTACAGCAATACAATAACCAAAGTGGCCTGCAAAGTGAACAAAATTCAGCCCGTGCCCTCTTTGCTTCTTGATGGTGGCTGAAGAAAGATCCTAAAGGTTTGTTTTGAAATGTTGTTTTCCTACTTATTTTTTAAATCAGTAATTCAGGCCTTGCCTGCCCTGCTCATTGTGGAGGCCTCTATGGAGAACTGGGGACTAGGAGGACTAGGACATCACAGAGCCCAAGGAAGTACAACAAGGACAAGTGCAGAGTCCTGCACTTAGGACAGCAGAATCCCATGCACTGCTAATGACTGTGGACCAACTGGCTAAGCGGCACTTCTGCAGAAAGGGATCTGGGAATTACAGTGTAAGAGAAGCTGGATATGGGTCAGCAGTGTGCCTTTGTTGCCAAGAAGGCCCAGGGCATATTTGGCTGCATTAGTAGGAGCATCGCCAGCAGATCAAGGGAAGTGATTATTTCCCTCTATTTGGCATTGGTAAGTATTGCATTCAGTCTCTCCTCTCCCCACCCCCCTACTGCAGCAGGGATGTGGAAAAATTGGAGAAAGTCCAGCAGAGGGCGATGAACATGATTAGCAGGCTGGGGCACATAATTTACGAGGAGAGGCTGAGGGAACTGGGATTGTTTAGTCCGCAGAAGAGAAGAATGAGGGGGGATTTGATAGCTGCCTTCAACTACCTGAAGTGGGGTTCCAGAAAGGATGGATCTAGACTGTTCTCAGTGGTACCAGATGACAGAACAAGGAGCAAAGGTCTCAAGTTGCAGTGGGGAAGGTTTAGGTTGGATATTAGCAAACACTATTTCACTAGGAGGGTGGTGAAGCACTGGAATGGGTTACCTAGGTCTGGTCCTCACTAGGGCGGGGGATCGACTGTAGATACGCAATTTCAGCTACGTTAATAAGATAGCTGAAATCGGCGTATCTACAGCCGACTTACCTGTCGTCCTCACGGCGGTGGCGGTCAGCGGCACGCTCCCCCGTCGACTCCAGCTTGCGCCTTTTGGCAAGCTGGAGTTACAGAGTCGACGGGGGCGCCGCTGGCGATCGATTGATTGCGTGTTGACGAGACGCGATAAATCGATCGCCATAAAATCAATCTCTCCCCGCGCTAGTGAAGACAAGCCCCTAGAGAGGTGGTAGAATCTCCATCCTTAGAAGTTTTTAAGGCCCAGCTTGACAAAAACTTGGCTGGGATGATTTATTGGGGGATTGGTCCTGCTTTGAGCAGGGGGTTGGACTAGATACCTCCTGAGGTCCCTTCCAACCCTGACATTCTATGATTCTAAGTAAAGGCAGAGCTTTTGACCAGGGCAGGGAAATTGAGTCACATCATTAGAGCCTTTTGTTATCTGCTTGTTTTTGCTAATATCTATTGAACTAAAATGCCTACGGAATAGTTGGAAGGAAAAATCTAACTGTGAAAGGTTCAAGCAGACCAGTCACTTCATCTTTGGGCTGAGATTCCACCCCAGTTCTCTGGTCACCCAAGGAGCCCTCCAGCAAAGACACAGACAACAAGACTTGATACTCAGGATAGTTCTAAGATTAAAAAATCCATGGGAAAAAGGAGCTATTGTGAAGAAGCTGAAAAGGGCAGAAACCTTTCGCGGGAGGGAAGTATTCCTGTCTACAAACAGCAGCGTACTTCAGGAGGAAGCATCATCGGCTTCATTTAAGGGTGAGTCTAAACCAGGGGTGGGCAAACTTTTGGGCCTGAGGGCCACATTAGGGTTGCAAAATTGTGCAGAGGGCCAGGTAGGGAAGACTGTGCCTCCCCAAACAGCCTGACCCTGCCCCCTATCTGACTCCCTCCCACTTCCCACCCCCTGACTGCCCCCCTCAGAATCCCCGACCCATCCAACCCCATTGCTCTTCATCCCCTGTGTGACAAGTAGGGGGAAGGGTGGACATGACTCCTGAGGCTAAACTACTCTGACCTGGAAACCTGGAGCTGTAACCTGAGATGGAGAGGGAGGGGAGCTGACACCTTGGGGCTGGCAAGTGAACAAAGGGCAGGCAGACGTTGGAGGGTTTGAAAAGGGGTTAGATGCTGGCTGGGGAAGAGGAGGGAGCCCGGATTTGGGGTCTCATCTCCCTGCCCCCCCCCCAAGAAGGGCCGGGCCAAGGGGGCCTGTTTGTACTCACAGCTCTAAGTGGGATTGTGTGCCTGGCATCTCAAATAAACCTTCTGATCTACTGGCTGGCTAAGAATCACTGTGAATCCCAGGAGGTGGGGGGTGTGGGAATGGGACTCCCCCACCCCCGTGACACTCTGACTGCTCCCTGCAGAGACCCCCCACCCCAACCACTCCCTGGGACCCCAACCCCTATCTAAGTCCCCCTGCTCCTTGTCACCTGACCGCCCTCTCTCGAGACCCCCCCCCAACCTAACTGCCCTCCCAGGACTCTACTCCCTACTCAACCCCCCGGATCCCTGTCCCCTGACTACCCCAACCCCTATCCACCCCCCGGCTCCGACAGACCCCTGGGATTCCCACGCCCTATGCAACCCCCCCATCCCCCATCCCCTGACCGCCCCCGCACAACCTCCGCCCCATCCAATTTCCCCCTGGGTCCCCCTGCCCCTTATCCAACCCCCCAACCCCCTTACCACACCGCTCAGAGCAGCGTGTCTGGCTCCACGTGGTATGCCCGAGCTAGACACGCTGCCACATAGGAGCATGCAGCCCCCGCCAGAGCCAGCCGTGCCACTACAGCTCTGCCCAGCAGGAGCTACGGGCCAGAGCGCTGCCCGCATGGCGCACTGAGGCTGCAGAAGAGGAAGGGCGATGTGGGAGGGGCCAGGGGGAGCCTCCCTGGCCAGGAGCTCAGGGGCTGGGCAGGATGGACCCACGGGCCATAGTTTGCCCACCCCTGGTCTAAACCCATTTAGTTACACCGATGCAAAAAGGCTGTGTGGACATTTTTACTTCAGTTTAGCCAGGCTGATTTTGGTTTGGCTTAAACTGATCAGGAAGAGGTTCAAGCGAAACGGAAATCAGCCATTCGCAAGTTATTTCCGCTCCCAAGACTGCATGCTGCCTTGCACGCACAGAAGGAGGGATAGGATTTATGTACCCAAACGTGTTACTAAGCATGTCCACAGCGGCCGGGAAGCGGCGCTCCCCCCGTGGAGTGTTAACTGCTCCAAGAGGTTGCGGTCACTGCACGGGGCAGCGACTGAGAACTGGAGCCAGCAGAAATGCGATGGCTTACAGCTGACACACACCAAATCCCCGGCCCAGCCTCCGCTAAACACGGACGACGAGAGAGAATCGGAGGCTTACTTGTGCGAGTACGGGTTTTTGGAGAGATCCAGGTGGGCGAGGTTGGCACAGCATCCCAGGGCCAATGCTCCAAACAGCTTGAAATGGAATTAGAAGTGTATGAGCCCAACGGGCTGGGCTAAGCCAGGCAGTGGCCAGCATTTGGGCCACAAACCCGCCATGGGCCACAAACCCTCCTCCCCCCACTAGGCACAACCCCCCTCACGCTGCAGAGTGATGGAACACGTCAGAACAAGCAGGAACGAGGGAACCTGCCCCCCGCGGGACAGCACGAGTTTCCCCTGCCCTCATGCTTCTGGGACCACACACAGCTGGGAGCTGTCCTCCCCCACCCCTCCCAGCCATGCTACTCTGGGCTTCCTTTCCCCAGCTACTCCCCCTTCTGTGGGGACACCAGGAAGGGCCAACTGGCTTCTCCCGCCCTTTCCAGTCTCCTCCCGTTAGCTATCCCTCTCCCTCCTCAGCCATTTGTTCCACACAAAGCCAGTCTCTCTCCCTCTCCACCCAGACCACTCCTCCCACAAAGGCCACCAGGGCTAACTCTCCGAAGGCGGAAATGCTGCAGCAGCCCTGGCAGAACTGAGCTCCCCCTCACTGGACTCGGAGAGCCATCCGCCGCTCAGCCAGACATGGGGGTCGAGGCTGCCTCTGGGCACTGGGCAGAACCAGGCACGCACCGCAGATGGGCGATACGGACCCTGACCACTAGGCCTGGCAATGTGCAGTCACTGTCCATCCAGCCCACCCCATCCCCACAGTATCTGAGCACCCCCAGGCAGGGCTACGACCCCCACTGCACAGGGGAAACAGAGGCACAGAGCCTAGGGGAAGGAAGGGGAGAGAATTGAGACAGGTTGCCCAAGTTCTGGGCTAGCACTCTCACCGCTGGGCCAGCCTTCCTCTGTCACGAACCCTCTGCGATCTACTGGCCCCGTTGTCCGACACAGACAAGTCCCTGAGTGCTCAGACATGCGGCTCTGCTATGGAAAGCGACTGAGCACCCAAAATGGCTCCTGCACGTCTCAGGACAGAGCTGCCCACTCGAGCGAGTTGGGTCCCACATTAGCTGCTTTTGACTCCTGTGGGCCTTGCAGGGCTGGCCCAGGCCAGGGAGAGGGAGCCGGAGTCCCTCTTAGCCAGCCACAGAATGGGTGTTAAAGGTCTTGATTTTCAGAGATATCCACACTAAAAACCAGGCCCTACGCACCAAGCGGCTGCAACGTGCAATGCAGCTGGAGGCAGTGGTCCCACAAGGTGTGGGTTTGTTTGGCCTGCAGAAGGCAGGCACTTGGAACCGGCTGACTGAGTCCCCAGAGGAGTCTGCAGGGCTGGCTGTTTAAATAAACACACCGGCTGATCACAGAGACCCACTTTCCAGAGCAGAACAGCATTTTACGACCCTGCTCCCTTTCCAAGGTAAATAGCCGGACCTGCCTACAGCAGGGACAGCGAGGGAAATGCAAGGAGTTGGAAGGCTCATCTGGAAGCATAACTTTGGTGGAAGCAGTGATTCCAAAGCACCAATATCTGATGTAATTTAAGGCCTGGCCATAAATTACAGTGCCGAGGCTGTTCCAACCCTGGATGCCAGAGCCAAGATTTATATCCAAAGCTGAAGTCCCGGCTGCGTTCATTCATTCCTGATCAATAATGCAGGAGACTTGCAGTCCACCGCAGCCAACTACAATTTCAGGCCTGGGAGTTCTGCAGGCACCAGCAGCTCGATCGCTTAAGGAGGATAGAGGCCCAGAGATGGGCCAGCCCCGGGAGGCAGAAATATACTCGTCTGCCTCTTGGGCTGCACTATCTGAACAGTGATTCCGGCTTGCAGGGCCAGGCTCCCGGCAGGGGCTGTAGGGACACAGATGACAAGATGGAAGGGCTCAGGAGCCGGCCACTTCGGTACAAATGAATGGAGAATAGTCCCTTGTTACTTACTGCATCCAAAGCACAGTCTGTGCCAGCCAGGTTAAGGTGAGACACGGAGTTCGCGTGGCTGAGGAAGCTGGTCAAGCTCTGTGGGGAGAGAAGACGTGGACTTAAGGGTCGACTGGAAGGCAGCAGCTGGGACCAAATGTAGGATATTCTGCCCAGGGCTCAGAAGCGAGCCTGGCTCACGGGCCTTTCCCCTGGGGTTTGGCAGGGTTAGCGTTCAGCCCAAGAAAGTGAAGGAGGAACAAACCAGGCAGGGGTGAGCCCAGACTCCTTCCACAGGCACCTCCTCCTCCCCGTTCGGCCCCTTCCCCTGGGCAGTGACGCCAGGCCGAGGGAAGCAGAAATGGAGTTGGCTCCTTGGCCAAAGTGGCCTGCAATAGATTTGCCAAGAGTGGCCTCTGATTTGGGGGCTTTTGAAGACACTGAGCTCCCACTGGAGCCCACAGGAGCTGTGGGGGCTGGGCACAGGGTCCACAAGGTCTCAGCTGGGCACCCTAAAAGCAATAGCCCCTTCTGAAAATTTTGGCACCAGATGACAAAGGGGGCAGCCTAAAAACCTGACCAAACCCCAACAACAGGTCCAGCTGACAGGCCAGATTCTTTGGGCCTAAAATGTTAAACCTCCAGAAAATGCAACACACACTAGAGAGAGAATCTCCACTCCAGTCAGAGGTGCAGGCTTTCTGCACTAGCGTTAGCTGAGCTAGCTTGGAGACCAAGAGTACCATGGATCCTGGAGCCGGCTGGGAACCTGAGCTCACACCCACATGCTGCAAGCCCGCCCTGACCTGTGCTGCCATGTGGTCTCTCCTGCTTTCAGCCCCCTCAGCAGGTATGTCTGAGCGGCGAACATGCCTCCCATTGCCCGGAGCAACACATCTCAACTCCCTGTACACGCTGCCCAGTTTCTCTGCTTGGACCTTCCTACCCGCAGGGAGCTATTTATACGTACGCTGGCATCGTCCATGGCAAGAATGCCAGGATTCCCCGAGAGATCCAGGTGCTGAAGTGAGGTGCTGAAGACTCCATTGGACACAAGGGCCTGGCATAAAGTGCTCGCTCCTGCCCGAGGGAAGGGAAAAGAAGCCGATGAGCATGGTGGGGACCCGAGAGTGGACGCAGAACAGAGAAGGACATTGTCATGTTAGAAACCCTGCAATCCCAGAGCTCTGCTTGGTTCAGACCGCTGGGGGATGGCAGGTGAAGAGGGACCATCCCCTTAGCCCTCCCTGGGAGCCCCTAGGACTCTGAGAAACAGCCCTCCCCCATCATGTCCGGAGCACCCAGCAGAGCCCTTTGGCCACCTAACTTTGAAAAGGAACCCCTTGCACATGCCCATGGGCAGAGCCCAAGCCAAGAGGGGACAGAGCGAGCTCAGGACCGAGAGCAGTCGCTCCACAGTTAGGCTAGACTGGGCTGTTGAGGCCTGGCCCCTTGGCAAGGGAAATGCAGAAGGACACTGCTTGAAGAAGCCTGGGGCCCAGCATGGTGGCTCCAGGGAAATGCAGGCCAGGGCAGCCTGCCACCCTCTTTCACACTCTTGCGGGAAGGTTGCCCGTGCTAGCCTGGAGCCCTCTGGCTCCTGTAAAGGGTCCCAAAAGCAGCGGGGAGGTTTTATGAGCCCTGCCCCCATCCCAGGAACCCACAGAGATACATCCAAAGCACAGGACTTGGTGGTGATAGGGGACTTCGACTACCCAGACATCTGTTGGGAGAATAACACAGCAGGGCACAGCTTATCCAACGAGTACTTGGAATAAATGGGAGACAATTGTCTATTTCAGAAAATGGAGAAAGGGGTGGCTGTTCTCGATTTGATTTTGACCAATAGGGAGGAATGGGTTGAAAATATGAAAGTGGAAGGCAACTTGGGTGAAAGTGATCATGAAATGGTAGAGTCCATGATTCTAAGGAACGGTAGGAGGGAGAACAGCAAAATAAAGACAATGGATTTCAAGAAGTTTGCAGACTTCAGCAAACTCAGGGAGTTGGGAGGTAAAATCCCTTGGGGGGGGGCGACAATTGAAGACAGTTGGCAGTTTTTCAAAGAGACATTATTATGAGCACAAGAGCAAACTATCCCACAGTGTAGAAAAGATAGGAAGTTTGACAAGAGACCACCATGGCTTAACCAGGAGATCTTCAATGATCTAAAACTCAAAAAAGAGTCCTACAAAAAGTGGAAACTCAGTCAAAATATAAAGGATGGATATAAACAAAGAATGCAAGTATGTAGGGACAAAATTAGAAAAGCCAAGATACAAAACAAGATCAAACTAGCTAGGGACATAAAAAGAAACAAGAAAACATTCTACAAATAGATTAGAAGCAAGAGGAAGACCAGGGACAGAGTAAGCCCATTACCCAATGAGCGGGGAAAGACAATAACAGAAAATGTGGAAATGGCAGAGGGGCTTAATGACTTCTTTGTTTCAGTTTTCACCAAGAATGTTGGTGGTGATATGACATCTAATATAGTGAACAGCAGCGAAAAAATGAGGTAGGATCATTTCCAAAATAGGGAAAGAACACGTCAAAAATTACTTAAGCATGTTAGATGTCTTCAAATCACCAGAGCCTGATGAAATGCATCCTAGAATACTCAAGGGACTGACTGAGGAGATATCTGAGCCATTAGCGATTATCTTTGAAAATTCATGGAAGACAGGAGAGATTCCAGAAGACTGGAAAAGGGCAAATCTAGTGCCCATCTATGAAAAGGGAAATAAGGACAAGCCGCAGAATTACAGACCAGTCAGCTTAACTTCTGTACCTGGAAAGATAATGGAGCAAATAATTAAGCAATCAATTTGCAAACACCTAGAAGATAATAAGGTGATAAATAACAGTCAGCGTGGATTTGTCAAGAACAAATCACGTCAAACCAACCTGCTAGTGTTCTTTGGCAGGGTAACAAACCTTGTGGATAGAGGGGAAGCGGTAGATGTGGTATATCTTTACTTTAGTAGGGCTTTTGATACTGTCTCACATGACCTTCTCATAAACAAACTAGGGAAATACAACCTAGAAGGAGCTACTATAAGGTGGGTGCAAAACTAGTTGGAAAACCATTCCCAGAGAGTAGTTATCAGTAATTCACAGACATGCTGGAAGGGCAGAACGAGTGGGGTCCCAGAAGGATCGGTTCTGGGTCTGGTTCTGTTCAATATCTTCATCAGTGATTTAGATAATGGCATAGAGAGTACACATATAAAGTTTGCAGATGATACCAAGCTGGGAGGGGTTGCAAGTGCTTTGGTGGATAGGATTAAAATTCAAAATGATTTGGACAAACTGGAGAAATGGTCTGAAGTAAATAGGATGAAATTCAATAAGGACAAATGCAAAGTACTCCACTCAGGAAGGAGCAGTCAGTTGCACACATACAAAATGGAAAATGACTGACTAGGAAGGAGTACAGAAAGGGATCTGGGGACCATAGTGGAACAGAAGCCAAATATGAGTCAACAGTGTAACGCTGTTGCAAAAAAAGCGAACATCATTCTGGGCTGTATTAGTAGGAGTGTTGTGAGCAAGACAGGAGAAGTAATTCTTCTGCTCTATTCTTCACTGATTAGGCCCCAACTGGAGTTGTGTGTGCAGTTCTGGGCACCACATGTTAGCAAAGATGTGATCAAATTGAAGACAGTCCAGAGAAGAGCCACAAAAATGATTCAAGGTCTAGAAAACATGACCTGTGAGGGAAGATTGAAAAAATTGGGTCTGTTTAGTCTGGAGAAGAGAAGACAGAGAGGGGACATGAGAACAGTTTTCAAGTACATAAAAGGTCGTTACAAGGAGGAGAGAGAACAATTGTTCTTCTGAGGATAGGACAAGAAGCAATGGACTTAAACTGCAGGAAGGGAGGTTTAGGTTGGACATTAGGAAAAGCTTCCTAACTGTCAGGATGGTTGAGCACTGGAATTAATTGCGCAGGGAAGTTGTGGAATCTCCATCACTGGGGATTTTTAAGAACAGGTTGGACAAACCCCTGTCAGGAATGGTCTACATAATACTCAGTCCTGCCATGAGTGCAGGGGACTGGACCAGGTGCCTCTCAAGGTCCCTTCCAGGTCTAGGATTCTGTAGATCTATAGATACCTTTGGCAGTCAGCGAGGTCCTAGAGAAGTTCAGGCTGTGCAGGCCCTTGGGATGTTTCTCAATGTGCTGGCTGAATGCAGTTATCCCTGCGGAGAGAGCAGAGGGGCCTGAGAGCAGACAGGCGACGGGGGCTGGCCCATTGCACCCACGGCCATACAGCATCATCACTTGTCAGCCACCGGCTGCATGCTTCCAGCTCTGATGCCACAAGTCCCTGTCCCAAGGAACCTGTAAGCTGAGACAACTGGTACCTGTTGATGGGTGGGCCCCACAATTTAAAGCTTCTCTGCCACGACCACCCCACATACACAGCACCTGGGGGATTTGTTCCCACCTACCCCCTATTCACAGCACCCGCTTCTCCAAGAGGAGAGAGAGAGAGAGATCTTCCCTAGGATATGGCAGAACTGGCATGGGGGGGCAGACCAGCCCCCACTAGGGGCTCATCTACACAGGGAGGGATAAAGCTGGGGACAGTATGCCTTCAGTTCCCACTCTGGCTCCGTCCCACCAACTTGCCATGCATTCGCCATGCAACAAGCCCTAAGAACGTGATAAATAGGGAGTAAAATGTAACAGGCGAAGCATCAGGTACAAGGTACAATGTACTTGCCAGGGGCCAGAGTACCTAACCCCAATGCCCTGCTTTGGTCCAGCCACCCCCTGCCTGGGCCCTGACGGACTCGGAGGCGTCGCACATTGAAAAGGACCGAGGGGCTGCAGCGGGGGAGGGCAGGGAGACGTTCGGACGAAGATGCGCTAGTTGCATTGTAAGGCACATGTGAGTTCGTGCCTAGCCAGGAAGGAATCTCTTGGTTTCTAGCCTGTTCTTAGGATTTATAGCTTTAAGTCGGGTTAGAATTTAGCTCCTCTCTCCTGCTCTGACACGAATTAAATACACAAAACTCACAACCTCTCAACCCCACAGCGACCCTGCCTGCAGCACTGGCTCCCTCGCTCCCTGCGCTCAGGGACGCTCAGCTGAGGGCCTGCCGGGAGCAGAAGGAAGTCAAGAGCCCTGTGCGGGGCAGCACAGACTGAGCCACGAGATGCGTTTCCCATGTCCGCCCTCTCCAGGACGAGCAGAGAGTCTGCGGGCTGAGACATTAGCAGGTGAGTGTGTGTCCCAGTGCCCCTCACCACTCCCCTGGCTACAGGCTTGTCCACACGGGGAGTTCTCCGGGCGAAGCTGCCGTGCGTCATCCGCCAACCCTACTCTTCCTCATGGGGACGAGATCAGGGATCCGCAGGCCACACGTGCTGCCTTGGGAAGTGCAGCTGCTGCTTTCAAGAGGAGAGCGAAGGTGGGCGGGAGGCTGGATGTCGGGTGGGGAGAGTCTCAAACGCAGCCAGCTCCCACTGGCCTCGGGGCAGAGACGGGACAGAAACCGGAGGGGCTGAAAAGGCCAGGCAGTAAACCGTGTCTGTTGAGATGGGAGCGTGAGGTACCTCTGTCCTCCAGGTGATTGCCAGCCAGGCTGATGGCGCTTAGAGCCGAGTCCGGATTTCCTCTTAACGCCTGGGCCATCCTCTGGGCAAATTCACTGCAAGGGAAGAGATCTCGCTTTACAACACATCCAGCGTTAGAGTATTCCCACTCCAGCCAGGCGCGCAGGCGCCAGGGATTGCACGGTGCCTTTGGGGCCGCACAAGGCTGGGCGTGGGGCAGGACAGGCACTAAGAGGTGGAGGGTCCCTAGGGTGCTAAGCGACCTGCAGCAAAGGTGGCAGCTGAGTCGTCATCCTAGCCGGGGCTCTGGTCACAGCCAAGCCCCGCCATGCACTCTAGAGGTGGTGCTTCTCTGCCATGCTGGCTGCAGCTCTCCTGTAACTCAGCAGAAAGTCGTCTCCAGCCAAAGAGGAGCAAAGGTGTGAAATTCCCCTGGTCAGGTGAACGTCAGAGTCTGCAGAGTCAAGCAGGGGAGGAACCCTGCGAGGAACGGGCAGTTTCTCTCCTCTCCAAATTAGAGTTAAACAAACCCACGGCTGCAAGTTTAAACACTCAACACCAGGAACCCAACAAAGATGTCTGCCTTCATGGGCCATACCCCAGCACATTCAGGGGCTCTTCCCGGCGTGAAGCGGTCCTCCGGATGAATCCAGACGTACAGCTGAGCTAACACTACTAAAGCACATACATAGCTTTCGAAAATGGGATGTACGCTCCTAAATCACTAATCCTGGATTTTCCTGGGAGCTGGGCACCTCTGAAATTTCCAGCTAGAATAATAATCTAGCTGACATCCATGCCTACAGTGCAAGATACTGTTACTCTAGTACGAGAATTTTTTTTCCCTTTCCCAGTTTTTCGATATTAAAATTCATCCCCTTAAAACAGGGGTGGGCAAACTATTTTGGCCCAAGGGCCACATCTGGGTGGGGAAATTGTATGTAGAGCCATGAATATAGGGTTGGGGCAGGGGGTTGAGGTGCAGGAGGGAGTATGGGGTGGGGAGGGGGTGCAGTGTGCAGGAAAGGGCTCAGGGCAAGGGTTTGGGGTGAAGGAGGGGGTTGGGGTGCAGAAGGTTAGGGGTTTATTACAGCAGTGGGTGGGTGAGATTCTGTGGCCTTCATTGTGCAGGAGGTCAGACCTAATGGTCCCTTCAGACCTTAAAGTCTATGAGGATATGAGGAGTCTCAGGTCAGGGTGCAGGAGGAGGCTCAGGGCAGGGAGCTAGTGTGCGGGATGCAGGAGGGGTTCAGGGCGTGGGCTCTGGTCCAGCACCGCTTATCTCAAGAGGCTCTGGGGTGGCAGTGGCACGCAGCGGGGCTAAGGCAGGTTCCCTGCCTGCCCTGGCCCAACGCTGCTCCTGGAAATGGCCAGCATGTCCGGCAATGGCTCCTGGGAGTGGGCTGCGGCAGGCGACTCCACTGAGCGCTGCCCTTACCTGCAGGTACCACCCCCAAAGCTCCCATTGGCCGTGGTTCCCCGTTCCTGGCCAATGGGAGATGAGGGGTGTGGTGCCTGCGGTCGAATGCAACGCACGGCGCCTTCTGTCCCCTCGGCTCCCAGGGCGGCGCCAGCCGCTTCCGCTGCCTTAGCCCCACTGCGCCACGGGACTGGCAATTCTGCAGGCTGGACTAAAAGCCCTGATAGGCCAGATCCAGGTAGTTTTCCCTCCCCTGCCTTAAGAGGTGACCAGAAACTAAGGGCAAGTGATTTAGCATCAGGTGATCATTTAATATGCAGACAATAACTCAGTGTCAGTCCTGTATTTCTGCTATTCTACCAGCCGACGATGGACAAGGCACAGAACAGCTGGTGAAAACATGCAGCAAGCTACTGCCTGTGCAGACTTTTATAATGCTACCCCGAATCCTTTAAAGGAGGCAGAACATGTACAAATTCCTTTTCCTTACTATTTTAACCCATTGTTTTCCAGCACCAGCTCCTCCAGTTTCACCGATTTGCTGAGCATGTACAGAAGCTGTTCGGAAATCTCCAGATTCTAAGAGAGAGGAAAGACTCTTTGAAAGCCGTGTCACCACTTACAGGCCAGCATTTCATTGGCATCCCGGCCACGGCTCTTCGTACTCACCAGCCTGAAGTCCTTGCAGTACAGCTTTGTGAACCACAGGTTAAACGACAGCGCCGTGATGCTAAGGGCTACGTCTCTGCAGTGGGACACAGCAACAAAGCAATTAGCAAGAGTTACGGCACAGATAGACTGGGATTGGAGATGTGGTGAATAACCACTGAGTCAGGTTGCACCTGTTACTTTAAAGCCACGACTTCCCCATAGAAACTGGAATATTCTGCACTCTGACCATTGCTCTAAGGCTGGACTAGACCTGCTCTGTCCCTAGATATGCCAGCTGAGAGGCAAATTAAATGCTGCCACAGCTCACAACTGCTCTAGGTGCTTCTCTAGTTCATCAGTGCTTCTATGCTGGTTTGTTGAGCTCAGGCATGGCCCCAATGAACCAGCCATCCACGGTGGGACACATCCCCGGCATTGCTAGGCACAGAGCACAATCACCAGGACATCCAGTACGCTTGTGCTCCCCAGAGTGTATGCACTGAAAAGGCGAGTCCAGGATGGGAAGGGGAGAAAGCTCTGATCGGCCAGGTGGGTGAGGATTTACTGGGTAGTCAATTGACTCACAGGGGCAAAAATACCAGTGTGAATGTTTGGGATCCAGGCTCTCAGACCCTGCATAGGGGTAGGTCACAGAGCCCCGGCTCCAGACAGAGCCCTAATACCTAATACTGCAATTTTATAGCCCTGCACAACACGTCAGCTGACCCAGGCCAGCCGGTCTTTTATTACAGTGTACACCGGTGGTTATCAAACTTGTCGGTTCGGTGACCCCTTTTTGGTATCCTCTCACACCCTGGGTATGTCTGCCGAAATGCTGCCAAATTGAACTCTTCTGCTTTTGGCGGCATTTCAGTGGACATGCACCGTTCGTCTCTGTGTCCACCAAAATGCCGGCGACAGCGGAAACTTGCACTTCGGCAGTTTTTCGGCAGACTCATTCGCGCGTTTGGCGCTTCCACTGAAATGCCACTGAAGGCATTAGCAGCTCGCTTCCCCCCTGAAATCAGCCCGTGACCCCCGGGGGGTCGCGACCCCCAGTTTGAGAACCGCTGGTGTAGACGTACCCATGTGGCCATATTCTCTTCAGTAGGTTTGCAAAGTAGCTTAGTAAGCAGCTCTGTTGATGTATTGGCCAGAATGGACTCCAGCATCTGCCTCGAGGCAGGGCTGGCCCAGGAGGACCCACAGGAACAGACCCCGTTCCCCTTTGGAGAGGTAGAGATCTTAACTAGGCCTTGAGTAGATACTAGGGCTGACGATTAAACACAGTTAACTCACTCGATTAACTCAAAAAAATTAACCACACTGTTAAACAACAGAATACCAATTGAAATGTGTTAAATATTTTGGATATTTTCCTACATTTTCAAATACATTGATTTCTACTACAACAAAGAATACAAAGTATACAGTGCTCACTTTATGTTATTTTTATTACAGATATTTGCACTGTAAAAATGATAAACAAAATAGTATTTTTCAATTCACCTCATACAAGTTCTGTCATGCAATCTCTTTATCCTGACAATGTAACTTACAAATGCAGATTTTTTTCTTATGTAATTGCATTCAAAAACAAAACAATGTAAAACCTGAGCCTACAAGTCCACTCAGTCCTACTTCTTGTTCAGCCAGTCACTCAGACAAACAAGGTTATTTACATTTACGGGAGATACTGCTGCCTGCTTCTTTACAATGTCACCTGAAAGTGAGACCAGATATTCACATAGCACTTTTACAGCCAGCATTGCAAGGTATTTACGTGCCAAATATGCTAAACATTCGTATGCCCCTTCATGCTTTGGTCACCATTCCAGAGGGCATGCTTCCATGCTGATGATGCTCATTTAAAAAAAAAGTGTTAATTAAATTTGTGACTGAACTCCTTGGGGGAGAATTGTATGTCTCCTGCTCTGTTTTACCCACATTCTGCCATATATTTCATGTTATAGCAGTCTCAGATGATGACCCAACACATGTTAGTTTTAAAAACTTTCACAGCGATTGGACAAAAGGCAAAGAAGTACCCGTCTAAAAATAGCTACAGCACTCGACCCTAGGTTTAAGAATCTGAAGTGCTGTCCAAAATCTGAGAGGGACGGGGTGTGGAGCGTGCTTTCAGAAGTCTTAAAAGAGCAGCACTCCAATGTGGAAACTACGGAACCCAAACCAGCAAAGAAGAAAATCAACCTTCTGCTGGTGGCATCTGAGTTGGATGATGAAAACGAACATGTGTCGGTCCACGCTGCTTTGGATCATTATTGAGCAGAACCCATCATCAGCATGGATGCATGTCCTCTGAAATGGTAGTTGAAGCCTCAAGGGACATATGCATCTGTAGTGCATCTGGTGCGTAAATATCTTGCGAAGCCAACTACAACAGTGTCATGCAAACGCCTGCTCTCTCTCTTTCATTTGACATTGTAAACAAGACGTGGGCAGCATTATCTCCTGCAAACTGTAACCAAACGTGTTTGTCTGAGCGATTGGCTGAGTAGGACGAAGTGGCCATGTAGGCGCTAAAGTTCTACATTGTTTAATTATTGAATGCGGTTATTTTTGTACATAATTCTACATTTGTAAATTCAACTTTCATGATAAAGAGATTGCACTACAGTACTTGTATTAGGAGAACTGAAAAATACTATTTATTTTGTTTCTTACAACGCAAATATTTGTAATCAAAAATAAAAATAAAGTGAGCACTGTACACTTTGTATTCTGTGTAGTAATTGAAGTCAATATATTTGAAACTATAGAAAACATTCAAAAATATTTAAATAAAAGGTATTCCATTATTGTTTAACAGAGTGATTAATCACGCTTAATTTTTTTAATCGCTTGACAGCAGTGATAAATGAAGGGGGAGAGGGTAGCTCCCTTTTATAGGCCCCCAGCCAGCCGGTTAGCTATAAAATCCCTCTTAGTAGTTCTCTACTTGCTTTACCTGTAAAGGGTTAAAAAGTCAACCTGCATAGGTAAAAGGAAGGGAGTGGGCACCTGGCCAAAAGAGCAACTGGGAAGGCTAAAACTTTTTAAAATTGGGAAAAAACTTCCCCTTTGTCTGTCTGTCTGTTGTTTTTGGGGAGAATCAGAGACAGAGCTAGAACTATGCTGTAAGAAGCTTGCGACCAGGTATGAAAAATCATCTAAATCATACCTAGAAACTACTCATTTGAAATAAGTAAGTAGATCAGGAAATGTCTAGGAAGACGTGATTAGGTTTATCCCTTTTATTTCTTTATAGCTTGTAGACTCCTCTGCGCTAATCCCAAATGCTTTTGTTTTGCTTGTAACCTTTAAGCTGGACCTCAAGAAGGTTATTTTTGAACTTTAATTCTTGTACATGGGTTTTTTAACTCTAGCAATAGCCTGAATTTTCAAATACATTTTCTTCCTTTTTCGCTTTTAATAAAATTTACCTTTAAGAACAGGATTGGATTTTAAGTCTTAAGAGGTTTGTGCATATGTTGTTTAATTAACTGGTGGCAACTGCTGATTTTCTTTGTTTTCTTTCTCAGCTCTTCCCCGGAGTGCGGGGTTAAAGTGCTTCAGGGTACCCCACAGGGAGGAATTCTTAGGTGCAGCTTCCTGGGTTTTTGCACTTGGGTGGTAGCAGCATCTACCCATCCAAGGTCAGAGAGAAGCTGTAACCTTGGGAGTTTAATACAAGCGTGGAGTGGCCAGTATTAATTTTTGGGATCCTCATGGACCCCCGCCTTCTGCACTCAAAGTGCCAGAGTGGAGAATCAGTCTTAACAACAGCCCTACGAGATCCTGTGAATAATGATCTGGCACTCTATGCAGGAAAGCTCTCCTCTAATCCCCACTCTATTCACCCCCATCTCTGTTTGCTCAGAACAGACCAACAATCAACATTTTAGAGCCATAGTGTCTACAGAACCCCTCTTCCCCCAGGGGCAGGAAACACAATATTTAAATGAAATCTTCAGACTGTCCATGACTAGGGAAGAGTCTCTCCATTACATCGGGATGGAAGAGTCTCTCCATTACATCGGGATAGAACTTCTCTTTCCCTCGGACTCCAAAGAACCAGCAAGAGCATGGGTGGGCAAACTACAGCCCATGGGCCGGATCCGGCCCGTCAGGGCTCTGGATCAGGCCTGAGGATTTGCCATGTCCGTGGTGCCCAACTCCCAGAAGTGGTCAGCATCACGTCCCTGCGGCCTCTCAGGGAGCGGGAGCGGAGGGCTCCACCAATTGTTTGTGCCTGTGGATACGTCCCCCAAAGCTCCCATTGGCCAGGAACGGGGAACCACAGCCAATAGGAGCTTTGGGGAAGGTACCCACAGGCACATGGAGCCCTCTGCTCCCCCTTCACTGGGCTGGCAGGAGTGTGGTGCCAGCTGCTTCCCGAAGTGGTGCAGGGCCGGGGCCAAGGACAGAGGCCAGAGCCGCTCCAGGTAAGCAGTGCCGGGCTGGAGCCCACACCCAGAACCCCTCCTACCCCTGCTGTGCTCCAACCCCCTTCCCTGAGCCCCCTCATACACTCCACAGCCCTCCTGTGCCCCAACCTCCTCCCCTGAACCCCCTGCCACACTGTGCACCGCAACCCCCTTCGCCCCTCTTGTGCCAACCCCTTGCCCTGAGCCCCTTCCTGCACACCACATCCCCTCCCATACCCCACACTCCCTCCCGCACCCCAACCGCCTGCCCCAGCCCTACAGTCATGGTCCTGCAAGCAATTTCCCCACCACGATGTAGCCCTTGGGCCAAAAAGTTTGCCTTCCCCTGAGCCAGAGGATGACAAAGAAGGCTATACCCTGTTTGCCTCTCCATATGGCCTGTTGTGTTCCAGGAATTTATCGGGTTTTTGAGAGGGGTGAAAGTCAGAATTAGCTCACAGTGTGACCCAGAGAGCTGTAGGCTCCGGGGTCAAAACTTCTCCGTCCCACAAAGAAGTCATTCCTATATGCACAGCAGAACTATAGGATCAGTGTATATCTCAGACATCTTTAATTTCACATCCTTTAGGAGTGACAGTCGAAAAAGACAAATGTGAAAGATTAAAAACTGTATATTTATTTGTCTGCCTTATGAATCCGATCTGTCTCTCTATAGGTAAATAATCTGTCCAGTTCCTTCACTATAATGTCTCTTCCTGCTGTCAGCGCTAAAGGATGTGAAATTAAAGGGATCTGATATAGGCAAAGAAGGTACATGCCATAACTACCAAATATAGAGGAACTGCTTTTCTTTCTAAACCGACTGGTGCACTCTGCAAATGACATGAATTGTATGGCACAAAAAGGACCACAGACAGGTATACGGACCTAACCAGTGGAGAGAAACAGCTAAAAAATAGAGCAGGGAAGGGAGAAATTCCAATTCATTTTCTGGTTAATACAGTAATTGTAATGGGACTGTTACCCCCTTATTAACACTGAGTGTGTGTGTGGGGGGGGGGAATTGCTAGCTCCCAGTACCCAAAGAAAGGAGAGGGGTCAATGGGAAATCAGGACCCGGAGACTGACAGTCCGCAGGGGTCACGGGGAGAGGCCAGTGCTCCAGGTTAGCCTGATTGACAGGGCAGGCAGGCTAATGAGGGAGGCCTGGGGGGGTCCCGTCCTCCATGTGAGCCGGAAGCTCGTGGGTCAGTCAGAGTGGGGCCGAGACAAGGGGAGAGCAGGGGCCCGAGCTGAGCTGGGGAGCAGAGCCGGGCCAGCCAGAGGGGCCAGAAAAGCAGCCGGGAGCAGAGTCCCAGAAGCAGCCGATGGAGCAGGCCTGTGCTGGGAGCAGAGCTGCAGCAACCAGAGCCAGAGAGGCCAGAGAAGCAGCCCAGGGAGCTGGAGGCAGAGCAGCAGCAGCGCTGGATCAGAGCGGAGCTGGGGCAGGGGCAGAGCGGAGCTGGGGCAGTCCAGAGCCGGGTGCAGGGAGCAGCTGGAGAGAGCGAGGGGGACCCTGGACAGCCGGCCCAGCACAAGAGGCCTGGCAGGCCAGACTTGGAGAGGGATCATAACCCCCAGAGGCGGGGGGGAGGGGAGCAGGCTCTGACTCTGGGAAGAAGGGTCCTGCCACCTAGAGCCTGAGGGTGTGCGGTCACCACCAGAGCAAGTGTCTGACCCACAGCATCCCTGAGCACAGCCAGGGCCAGAGAAGGGGCCTGGGACGTGTGAGGAACAGACTGAACCGCCCTGACACCCCAGAGACGCTGGTTGGGACGTCCCCGTGCTGCAGAGCGGGTGACGGGTTTTCTTCACCTTTGCCAGTTTCTCCTTATTTTTGAAGTAGTTGTTGTTTAATAAGGTGTATTTGCTTTAAACTGTATGGAATGGTCAGTGGGTCAGGGAAGTGTCCAGTGCAGAGAGAGCACCCCGGAGTGGGACACTCCAGCCCTGCCCGAAGTGACCACAAGGTTGGGGGTTGAGCCCCCCAGGAATCCTGGGCCCAGCCTTGTTGGGGTTACGAGGACTCTGCCACACAGGCCAGTGGAAGGGGAGCCCTCGAGGTGAGGCAGGCCTCTGGGTAAATGGAGTGGGAGCGAGGACTCCGATCCTTTCACTAGCCCATTTCACCAGGGTCAGGTATAAGCCAGGAAAGTTCCCCACAATAGCGGGACCATTCCCCCACTTACATAATACAACCCTTGAGATGCCTGAAACATAAAAACCTCCAATAACAAAAGGATCAAAGGTGTCTACTATACACCTGCGCCATCTACTGGATATCAACAGAAGTAGCAGAACAACTGAGAGATTAGAGAGTTGTATTGTTCCTGTATATAGCTGCTGGCCCCAACACCAGTCTGTATTGATCGCTTACTAGAGTGCATGTATATTTTGCACATGGTACAGGCTTCAAATATTTGATGTACATCAACTTGATCTATAAACCTACTGATTACAGATCTAAGTAATTCCTGATTAATTAAAAAACCTATTGATTGGCTAAGAGCAACCAAGTGTCCTGATTTGAAAAGTACTATCAAAAATGGCAGAGAAAGGAACCTAACATGAAAATTAGCAGACAAGTGCCCCCTGAACTCAGTAACAGTACAGTGCTAGGCAATACTGTCTAGTGGGTAAAGCAATGGACTATGACATGGGAGACTTAGGTTTTATTCCTGGCTGGGCCATTGGCTTGCTGTGAGACCGTGACTTCCCCCGTCGATAAAATAAGTATGATGACCCTGAGTCCTTTCTTTGTAAAGCACTTTGAGACCTGCCAATGAAAGAGCTACTCTAGTAGTTCTTCCTATTATGAGAAGGAGTTCCCCTTGTTAAATTCCATGCCAATATTGGCCATAGCATTTATCAAAATAGTAAACAGAGTTTGTTAAATTGCAGCTTGAAAATCTAACAGGCACCTTGGCAAATGAATTGATGCTCATTCACACTTCTACTCTCCCTTGGCTGGACTGGTCCTGCTGGGATAACCAGAGTAAAAAGAACAATAGCCACTTACCTTAGGGCTTGTTTACAAACAAACCAGCACCAGAATAACTCACAGCTTTTGTTCTTTTGGGACAATTCTGCATGTGGACATTCTTAGTGCAGTGAGGGTCTTACTTTAATCTAGTTTGTCAGTGGAAAAAAACAAAGATTTTAAATCTTATTTGCCTCTACTGACAAAACTAAATCCAAATAAGACACACACAGATTGATCTAAGAGTGTGCACAGACAGAATCACACTAAAATACACAAAGGGGTGAATTACATTCTCTTTCGTTATTTCCAGGCCAGTTTGCATGTAGACCAGCCCTCAATCACTAAAGCCAGCGGACTGACTCCAATGCACATGAGGAGCAGGTCTGGGAGTAAGAAGAGGCCATTTTTAGAGAGAGTCACTTTTCAGAGTCCTGTACAAATCCACCTGGAAATGCTGCTCTGCAGGCACATTGAGCTCAAAGGATTGTCGGCCACTGTGTACAATGATATTCTAAGGGTAGCTACAAAGTACAACATATTTCGCTACCTATCTTGCATGACCTTGATCACAGCAGCGACTCACCTGCTCTCTAGGTGAGCGAAGTCCAACAGGTTGAACTCTCGGCAGTCTTGGCTGTGGTAGATATTGTCCACATCCTACAGACAGACAGGTCAGCACGTTAGCCCAGAGAAGAGCTGCAAGGCCGGATTACAACACAGCACCGTGCTGGTCAGGACACATGCTGAGTGTCAGCTTCGAATGGTCTGCATTCTCCAGACACATCACGCCATGGGATATTCCCAATCTCCTCCTGGAAAGCTGGCCCAGCCCCCCTCCCGAGAGGCTCAGGGGCAGAGCTATTAGCTGAAATGAACAGTCATGGGAACATAGGAGAGAGAACAAGCAAGAGAGCAGAGGTCCCGGAGTACGGCTGGATCTAGGAGAAGAGGAATTAGCTGAGAGAAGAGAGAGCTCTAGGGGAGAAGCAGCCAGCAGGGAGAAGTTACAGCAAAGGAAGGAAAACCCATCCCTGATACACCCACTATTCCCGCCCACCCCCCTCCAACATAAACAAGTCACAGATCAGCCACTTGTAGGCTGAAGGATGCACCTGCCACAGACCAACCATGTCGAGCTGACCAACGGGAGGGCATCTGACCTCTGTGAGGTTGGGCCCTTTCTTTGTGGGCATCTGGGATCTCTAGAAGATCTGGCGGCTGAGGGAAACCTGAGACAGGCCCTGGTATCAGGGCGCGAAGCTGCATGGCCTTGGCCATGAAGAGGGAAGGCCTCAGACACTGATCATCAGAAAACTCTTCAAGGCCCACCCAAGGCTTAGCCTGTGCTCTAAGCCGGGGGGAAAGGCTGTAAAAAGTGGACACCAGTAAAAAGTGGACACCAGGACCGGCCCGTACCCAGCTGACTTTAAAGCATTGCCACAGCAGCACTTTAATGTTGTTGCCATCCCTCCTCGCCCCACTGCAGCCCTTTAAACCACCGCTGGTGCCCCAGGCAGTGCGGGTCAGGCAGTGCGGATGGGCTGGCTGGGGGATGCTGACCCCCCAGCCCTCGCTCCTTCCGCCAAGACACCAGCCCCCATACCGGTAAGTCCTGTGTTTTACTTTCACTCCTGGCCGTAAGCCTCCAGGGCTGGGGCAGGGGGACAGTAGGAGTATGCCCAGTGACCAGGGAATTCATTTTAGGGACATGACCTTGGGCCCAGCCATGTCCCCGTGACACTCAAGGCATCACTGCTCTGAAAGGTGCCTGGACTGGCTGGGAGGAGGAGGAGGAAGAGGAGGAGGAGAGGTCTCTGAAGACATTCCCAAAAAAGAGAGGCTGATGCCTGAAGACTCCTCGCTGCTGCCTGCTGGCCTGGGATGGCTCCTCCACACTTCAACCGATCTCACAGCACTGGGACACTTTCCCCTCATAGTCAGCCTCAGTTTCCCTTTGTTCAATTTCACCCTAAAGGCTTCACTCTCCCCCCTTAGTCAGCATGTAAAATACTGTGATGGAGTTCATGTAATCTCTCAGCAAATCACCCCCTTCATCTGTTCTCTCATTTCACAGAGCATCAGCTTGCCACTAGCTGGATGGCCCAAAGGGGCCTGAAAATGAACACAGTACGCAAGGGACAGCCTGCCCAGGACTATATGGAGCAGGGCTGCCAGCTAGATGAAGAGCTCGCAGCCCTAAATGGTGTGCCACAGTTCTTTTAAACCCAACATGTTGCCTTACAAAGCTGGGTCTAACCTGATTCTTCCTGATCACGCCTAGCTCCCTTTTCATGGACTTCCCTGCCCATGAGGATCTGTTCCATGTAATTCTTCCCCACAACTATTACGATGCATACTGCCAGGAGGAACCATTAGATCATCTACTTGGATCCCTGTGTGACACCCAGCTACACCAGTATCCAGTCCTTGTGCTGGACTGAAGCACATCTTCCAGAGAGGAGGCCAGCCTGGTACTGAACACATCAAGACATGGAGAGTTCACTGCATCCCTTGATAGTATCATCTCGCGTGGGGTGAAGGTACCATGCTTCCAGACAGTCAATGAAGATGACCTCCCACAGATCTTGGCACCATGTCATTAGGCACCTCCTCCCAGCTCCTTACAATGAATTTACTGCTCTTCAGCCAGTTCCCAAGCCCCTGGACAGAGTTCACCGCACACCTAACCCGAAGTTATTTTCAGGAGGTTTCATGAGATCCTCTCAAATGCTGTTATACAGCATTTTCCTCTGTTTGGCTCCCTTCGGCCAGCTGCAGCTCTCCAGTGCAAACAGTGGGACGTCATTTCCAATGCTGATTATTTAGCGACTGGTGTTGCTGCTGAGATTTCCTGCACACTCCACTACAAGCAAAGGGGGCAGAATTTCCCTAAATTAAACAAAAATGTAGCCCTCCCCTCTCCTGCCCCCAATGGATGGCTTATAACCAACTGGAGAGACAGCAGGTGTTGTTTCAGATAGGTACAAAACCCATCTGATAACTCCCCTAATGTTATGACCTTAAAATGACCTGTTGAAATTGCTTCCATACAAGCTTACCCACTGGATCTCCTCTCTGAAGGTAAAGCCGTTGTAGTCACATAAAGCAGCATATGTCTCCGAAAACCCACCTACAGATGGAAGATAATATTGACAGACACGTTAGCAGCAGCTCATGGAGGAAATGTAGAAAGAGAAAACAGGACATTTGGGGAAGGATAGAAACTAATACAGTTTGGGATCCAGAAAAGAGAGAGCTACAATGAAAAGTCCAATTAAACCCTTGCTTTTCCCAGTGCAATGTTGAATCATGGATTGGGTGCCTGTCTGTTTGGTACTGACTGACTTCTCAATTATTTATCTTGATTCCTTTTTTCATTGAGCTATCTAACCTCTTTTACTGGACCAAGACATTATTTGTAATGCACAAACTTCTCAGGCAAAAAGATCCTTTAGTTAAATCAAATCAAATGTTTTGATCACAGAATTCCATTTACAAACTTTTTCTTATTGAAATTATAGAAAAAATATAGCAATATATAAAAAAGATTCCAAAGCTAATTCTGGAAAAGTTAGGAAATGCGTGGGCAACCTTAATGATGCCCCCTTGTGTGTAATCACGGTATAACCTTTAATTACATACTATTTTTTCCACAGGAACCCTGCCTCAGACATGCAACTGACGTCAATGGGACTACTCATGGGAATACAATAAAATATGGAAGTGTTTGCAGAACTGGTGCCAAGGTCATGTAAATATTTTACCCAGCTTATGACCATGGCCAGAGCTACTCCAAATGACCAGATTCCTGCCAACGGTATGCACCATGCCTAATGTGCAGAATGGCTGTGGGCACCAGTGTTAGCTACCACTTATCTTCTTCCTGATGAAAGTTCATTGCTAAACAGCAAAGGTGGGATTCTTCCAAAATCACTTTGCATTGCCCTAGCTCTGCTTCCACTCAAGTCAACAGAGCTTTTGAAAACTCTACCCCAAGCTGCTAAGTCTCCCACCGCTTGGTGTGTGAGAGCTCTTTCTTGCTTTTCTGTAGAGTATGTGCACAAAGCAAAGTCTGATTACCACATGGTCCTTGGTTATTCTGCAGCATTTCCTCCAGGGAGTCTGTTATCCTTCGGATTCTCTCGGAAAAACTGGGGGGATAGTTTTTGAGCAGTTTTCTATGAAAAATAACCCATGGTAAGGAAAGAAATAGGGTGCTAGGAAGAAAACATCCTCAGTCCTACATATTGGGTTATATTGACTGGAAACAGACGAGCTTATTCTATTAAAGAAAAGAGTTGGCATCAGACTTTGTTACAAGGATAGGTACCTGGGTTAGTGTTTTTGTTGTGTGGTTGCTGGTGAGTATTTGTTTCAGGTTGGGGGGGCTGTCTGTAAGCGAGGACTGGTCTGTCTCCCAAGATCTGTGAGAGTGAGGGATGAGAGTGAGGGTGGCCACCAACTACAGGACAGGCCCAAAGAAAATAACAGAATACCATTAGCTGTCACCTTCAGCCCCCAACTTAAACCTCTCCAACGCATCATCGAAGACCTACAACCTATCCTGAAAGATGATCTCTCACTGTCACCTATCCTTGTAAAAAAGCCCGATGCCAACTCTGTCCACATATCCATTCAAATGACACCATCACAGGACCTAATCGCATCAGCCACACCATCAGAGGCTCATTCACCTGCACATTTACCAATGTGATATATGCCATCATGTGCCAGCAATGCCCCTCTGCTATATATATTGGCCAAACCGGACAGTCTCTATGCAAAAGAATAAATGGACACAAATCTGACATCAGGAATCATAACATTCAAAAACCAGTAGGAGAACACTTCAGTCTCATTGGCCATTCTATTACAGACTTGAAAGTATCAATTTTAAAACAGAAAAACTTCAAAAACAGACTCCAACGAGAAGCTGACAACTGGAATTAATTTACAAATTGGACACTATCAACCAAGGATTAAACAAGGACTGTGAATGGCTTAGTCATTACACTAATTGAATCTATTTCTCTAGTTAAGTTTCCTTCACACCTTCTTGTCAACTTTCAGACACAGATCCACTTGATCATCACTACAAAAAGTTTTTATTCTTCTGCTGATAATGGCCCATCCAAATTAAACAGCCTCTTAGAATTGCTGTGGTAATTTCCAACTTTTTATGCTTTGTGTGTATAAATGCATCTTACTTCTGTGTGTTCCATTCTATGCATCCGATGAAGTGGGCTATAGCCCACAAAAGCTTATGCTGAAATAAATTGGATAGTCTCTAAGGTGCCACAAGTATTCCTCATTTTCTTTACGGATACAGACTAACACGTCTGCTAATCTTAAACCTTATTCTATTAGGAACACTTCATATGAATTCACTTTGTAACCCCCCATACCCTTTATGTGTTCTTTCTTATAATCCCTAGCTCTTATCTAGCACTTTTCCGTTAGCAGTTCCCAAAGCACTTTACAAGGCAGAGCCATAGCATTATCCCCATTTTACAGCTGGGGAAACTGAGGAATAGAGAGGTGAAGTGAGTTGCCCAAGGTCACCCAGCAGGCCAGCGGTGGAGCCAGGAACAGAGCTCAGTCCAGCCCTCTGTCCACTAGCCCAACTGCCTTTGTACTAGAGGGACACATGCATTTGGCCCCACATTTAAATTCTGTACAGTAATTCCTCGCTTAAAGTCGTCCCAGTTAACGTTGTTTCGTTGCTGATCAATCTGCGGACATGCTGGTTTAAAGTTGTGCAATGCTCCCTTCTAACTTTGTTTGACATCTGCCTAATTTGTCCACTGCTTGCAGGAGGAGCAGCCCGTTGGAACTAGCTGGTGGGGGCTTGGAGACAGGGTGGACCAGCAGCCCCGCATCAGCTCCCTTAAGTTCCCTGTGCTGTAGCCACCCAGCAGACTAACCATTGCCTGCAGTTCAGCTGTCCCTCCCCGCACTACCATGTGCTGCTCCCGTCCTCTGCCTTGGAGCTGCTCCCCAAGCCTCCTGCTTGCTATAGAAGTCGGGGAGGGGGAAGGGTGATAATGTCAGGGTGTCCCCCCCCCGCTCCTTTACCCCATCTCCCCAGAGCCAGGGTTGGTTCACGACAGGGCTCAGAATGGAAGGAGCTTACTGGCAGTAGCTGCTGTCTCAACTTGTTGACCTACTTAAAAGGGTAGTATACTTAGAGTGGGGTCAGCATACTTAAAGGGGTAATGCACGTCTCTCTCACACACAATGTATATGTCTCTGACTTTCTCTGCCATGCTCTCTCCCCTTCATTCGTGCTGCCTTGTAGACTGTGAGGCTACAATAACAACAATGTGTTAACCCTTGAGGGCTCAGCCGAATGCTAGTTCACCATTTAGCACATAGGCGCCAACTCTGTGGGTGCTCCAGGGCTGGAGCACCCACAGGGAAAAATTGGTGGGTGGAGAGCACCCACCAGCAACTCCCCACCCCACTTCCCCAGCACACTTCTGCCTCCTCCCGTGAGCGCGCTGCCACCACTCCGCTTCTCCCCACCGAAGGCTTGCCACGAATCAGCTGTTTCACGCGGCAAGCCTGGGAGGAAGAGGGAGAAGCAGAGCAATGGCACACTCAAGGGAGGAGGCAGAGCAGAGGTGAGCTGGAGCAGGGAGCCTTTCCTCTGCGCCCCCCCCGGGTTACTTCCTGGGGCCCTCCCTGCGCCCGCCCAGCTCATCTCCGCTCTGCCTCCTCGAGTGCACTGCCGCTCTGCTTTTCCCCTCTTCCTCCCAGGCTTGCCACGCCAAACAGCTGTTTTGAGCAGCAAGCCTGGGAGGGAGGGAGGGGAGTGGAGGGGAAATACGGCGCAACCGGGGGAGAAGGTGGGGCTAGGGATTTGAGGAAGGGGTTGGAATGGAGGCGGGGAAGGGGCGGAGTTGTGCGGGGCAGCACAAGCACTCACCGGCGCCGGGTAAAATCGGCACCTATGATTTAGCAGCAAGGCATTCCCCGGGAAATAGCCCACCCTCTTCCACCCTCCGACTCCACAACCTCAACCCAGCTTCGCAATCATCATTGCTGGATACAAAAATTTCCCTGGAACCTAACCTCCCCTATTTACATTCACTCTTATGGGGAAAATGGATTCGCTTAACATTGTTTTGCTTAAAGGAGCATTTTTCAGGAACATAACGACAACGCTAAGCGAGGAGTTACTGTACAAGCAACATGGCAAGGCTATAAGGTCAGGGAGCTCTAAGAGGTCTCATCAGAGCTCCGCCACCGACAAGGCGGACAGGCCCATTATAACCACTAAGCAAACTTTTCCGGAAAAGCCTTACCTGGGGGAAGAGTCTGGAAAGACCTTCTTAAGCGACATGGTGACATGGCTGACCACCTGCTCCAAGTCATCCAGCGACACGAGCCGGAAGGTGTAAGAGGCTGTATCTGTATCTATGACAACCTGAGGGGATGAGATGAATGACATGTGAGGCAGCAAACAGAAAATACATTTCATAAAACCCCTCAGATGCTACCACAAAGGAGCAAGCGAGCAAAACCGTGTGCCAAGATGGCGAGCTCCCGCCGCGTTAAATATCCTTAGCGTTATTGCTTATAATTCTCAGACAAAAACTAAGGTTCTATGGAGCTAAGCTTGAGAAAACGCTTCAGCAATTTGACGTAGAATATGTCACAGGTACTGTACGTGCTCCAAAACCAAAGTATTATAAATCCAGGAAATCCTAAGTTAAGGCTAATCTTAAAAGAAATGCAAACCAGTTAAGGGATAGACATGTGCAATTGTGGAGCCCAAACAACCTTAACTCTGCCCTGCCATGACACCTTGCAATAACCATTGGTTTGTGGTTCCAGATAAAATTGATTTTAAGACACATCTGACTTGATTTCCCCTCTCTCATCATTATGTGCAGTCAGTGTTATCCTGTTACCAAAAGCATTAGGGTTAAATAAAAAGGTCAGGTACAGGGTTCCGCTTTATGAAAGGATCCATTTTTAGATTAAATTTTAAGAAAATTCATTCCATACTCAATGAGCCCAGGCTGTAATTTTGACGAGGATTTTTCATATGTAACAAACTGGCTGACTCCTGGCTTTCAGTGGAGAACTCAACACAGTCTTAATGGGGAGACTGCAAACGGGGCCTCCACAATAAACTGTCAGAAATAAACTAGCAGGCAGATCATCAGGAAATAAACAACTAAATCATCCTTATGCTACAGCAGTTTGGCAAATTTCTCATGAAAACATACAAACACAGGCATAAAAATCTTCTTACTCTGACCCCATTCCTAGCCATGATAATAAAGAAAACAATGAATTATGCTTTATTGGCCCATCAAAATAACTCACTGGCCCCACAGGGCAGGAGGGTTTTACAAGGCGGCACTACATCTAATGAATTCACCCCTTGCTGCTCTCTGCAGGCCTCCAGACTCAGCTCCAGCACCTCAGCCATAGGAGCAAACCTCCAAAGCAGGGGAAGTGCCTGATGAATCCCCTGGAGAATTTAAGCCCAGGAAGCCAGGAGCAAATCGCCCAAGCCAGTCTTCCTGTAGCTAATCTGTTGCAGATGATTATTAGCTACATGCAGAACGATGGAATACTTTGCATTTAATCTGGAAAAGCACAATTCTCATAGGCCAGCCTTGCCGAAGTCCAGTTGCTCTTGGGGACACACGACTCAAATATTTGTGACAGGTTTCAGAGTGGTAGCCGTGTTAGTCTGTATCCGCAAAAAGAACGAGGAGTACTTGTGGCACCTTAGAGACTAACCAACTTATCTGGGCACAGGTTTTTGTGGGCTACAACCCACTTAGGAAGTGGGTATATGTATATACACATACCTACAGAAAACATGAAAAGACTGGAGTTGCCAGAGGCAACAGTTAAAGAGGCTAATTAATGAAGCTGAGCTATTAGCAGCAGGAGAAAAAAACAAGCTTTTTGTAGTGATAATCAGGGTGGCCCATTTCAAACAGTTGACGAGAAGGTGTGAAAATTAACATGGGGAAATAGGTTTCAGTGTGTGTAATGACCCAGCCACTCCCAGGCTTTATTCAAGCTTGTTTGTTCTTCACGTGTCATCGAGGTAAGCACAAGGAGTATTTTATGCCTGGCAAATTCTCCCGATAGCTTTGTAAGACAAGTCTATTTCTATTTTTCTGGGGGGGTCGCCCAGGCAGTAGGCCAATAGCAGAGGGTGCAGAGCCTTTGAACTCTGAGACTGCACCTGAATTTTATCCAGTAAATTATTTGTGTTCTAAAGCCAGACGAGACCATTAGATCAGCTAGTTTGACCCCTTGTGTTACACAGGCCACAAAATGTCACCCATTTACTCCTGTACTGAGTCCAATAACTCGTGTTTGACTAATGCACTTCTTCTAGTTCTAATATACATTTCCAGTCTGCCCACGTCCTTCCTTCTTTTACTCCTGTGACCGTCCTTTGCAAATTCTCTCTAGCAATATCTTCATTAACAATACGTGTGATTCTTGTAATAGATTTCCCATTTCCCACTCCACAAACAAGGCGGTAGTGAAACACAACCTGATTGCTGAAGGGAGTGACTACATAACTCCCAACACACAGCAGCAACTTCCAGGCTGTATGGTTATCCACAGCCCCAGCAACGTCTACATCAATTACACAAATAGCAAATTGCTGTCTAACAGCGGCTGCAGTCTGACTGAGGCTTCTTTCAAAGCATTCGGAATGGCGTTTTCTTATGTTGCCTGTTTTACGGGTTGGGTAACGTTCAGGTTTGCCAGATACATAATCTCCTCTGTAAGAGGCTTTACCAGGGTTTAACACACCCTCCAGCTAAATTTGGATTGGCCTGGATGAGCTAGACGTAAATGACACACGCCAAGACCCTGCAACGCAGGAGTCTGTGGACATGAGAAAAGATAATGACGCTGTGAACACTTACTTTCCTGCCAAACATTTTACACTGCCATGGCCTGCAACGTGCACGAGCCCCTTTTGTCCTACTAAAGTTAGAGGTACAATGGAGCTGCAGCGTTTCCAGTCCCACTCAAACAAACAAAGCTTCGCGGCTCAGACCTCGTAGCTCCCGGGTCTGTTCGGAGAGATTCTAGATTTATTTGGGCTGTACCCAGGCTCCTAGAGGCAGCGGTGCTGGGACATATAAGGACAGCATTTCAGGAAGGGGCTTTGTTTGCCAGCCAGTAAACAGGAATGAACATTTAGCCTAGGTCTTAGAGCTCAGTAAATGTCACCACTGCAGAGTCAGAGAGAGGCAGGACACTAACCACAGCGTCACAGGTGGCAGGAGAGCCAAGCCCACCCCGGCCTCACTGTCTCTGGGTTCTGCAATTGTCCAGGGCCTGGCAACACAGGGTCCTGCGGTGGAGGAAGGTTGGCGCTGCCCAGGGGCAGGGACTGGCTCCTTTTGCCGCAGTGGGGAGAACGCTTTGTCAGGATGGATGTTGGCACCTTCCCATCCCTGGCTCTAGGACTCTCTGGGATGGCAGGGGAGGGGCTGACCTGTGCAGACTCAGCTCCACCCCTGGGGAGGGCACCTGGTGATTGCCGGAGCTCCCCACCTGCAGCAGTGCCTCCAACTCGGGGCTTCCTCAGGAGGACGCTGCCAGGCC
>ML677343.1:1647231-1670611 GCA_007922305.1 Dermatemys mawii | reverse complement strand
TCAGGCTGACAAGGAGAGTGACCATCTCCCGGAGCACCCATCTCCCCGGGAGGCCAGCTGTGCTAGTGCTGGCAGCAGTGCTAGCCTCGAGCAGCTTCCCCTGCTGCCCCGCTTCTCCCTTTTAACAGGAAGGATTCTGGGGGCTCAATGGGGCTTTCACTGGGAAACCTTTATTGTGCTAGTGTGGTTGAAAGGGCGCGGCCAGGGTCTGAATCCTTCAACTTTCCTACTGGGAATCTGCCCTCGGGACTCCCGCTCTTCCGGCTGATGCCGCAGTGATCAGAACACCCTGCAAGTCCTGGAGCAGTCAGTTCTATGCAGACCACTGGGATCTGCAAGGGGCTGTAGTTAATGGGGGGGACAAGGGGGAGCTGGGCATGGGGATGCTGGTTCTGGGAAGGGGCAAGGGATAAAGGGTGTTCACAGAGGGGCCAGGAGCAGGCTTGAGTGTGAGTTTGGCCCAGCTGAGCAATGAGGGGGAGATTTTTCCAGCCCACAGTGCATTGCAAGACCAACGATGTCACCTGTGCTCCTGGGCAAGGTTCAGCAATTGGGGGCCTTTATGAGAAGCCTGACTGGCTACACAGGTAACAGGCTTGTGCGAAGCTCCCAGTGACTTCAACAGGCCCAGGCCAAAGCCCTTTAACTGTTGCTATCAGCTTCCCCTGCCCACTCATAACATCTCCAGTGAGGTCCCACAATGACTTGGAGAGCAGAATGCAGTACACTTTTAACGTGACACCGAGCTGGGAGGGGTTACACGCACTCTGGAGGACAGGATTTGAATTCAAAACAAGCTCAAAAAGTTGGAGAATTGGTCTGAAATCAATAAGATAGACAAGGGGAAATCAAACGCACAACTACAAACTGAGGAGAACTGGCTGGGTGGTCGTACTGCAGAAAACGACCTGAGGGGTCTAATGGATCACAAACGGAATATGAGCCAACAGGGTGATGCAGCTGTGAAAGAGGCAAATATCGTTCTGGGGTGTATTCACAGCAGTGTTGTCGGAGACACGGACAGTAACCGTCCTGCGCTACTCGGCGCTGTGAGGCCCAGCTGGAGTCCTGTGTCCAGTTCTGGGCACCGCATTTTAGAAACGATGTGGACCAATTGGAGAATCCAGAAGAGAGAAACAAAAATGACAAAAATTGGGAAACCTGACCCCTGAGGAAAGGTTGAAAAAACAGGGCATGTTTAGTCTTGGGAAGAGAGGACTGAGGCCTGGGGCTCTGAGAACAGTCTTCGGATATGTTCAGGGCTGTTATAAAGAGCACGGTGATCAACTGGTCTCATATCCAGCGGAGTGCCTCAGGGATCGGTCATGGGCCAGTTTTGTTCAACATCTTTATCAATGATGTGGAGGACGGTGTGGACTGCACCCTCTGCAAGTTCACAGATGACACTAAACTGGGAGGAGTGGTAGATACGCTGGAGGGCAGGGATAGGATCCAGAGGAACCTAGACAAATTGAAGCAGGCCTGCACAACATGTGGCCTGGGGGCCACATGCAACCCGCACAGGCTCACTGTGTGGCCATGGGGGGTGAGTAGGGGTGGGGCAAGCCAAGCAGTAGGATGGGGGGAACCGGATGGGGGCAGGGCGAGGGCGGGGCTTTTCGGCCCGCAGCTAGTTTTTTTGCAGTAATATGGCCCTCGCTGCTTTCCAAGTTGTGCAGGTCTGAATTGGAGGATTGGGCCAAAAGAAATCTGATGTGGTTCAACAAGGACAAGGGCAGAGTCCTGCACTTAGGACAGGAGAATCCCATGCACCGCTACAGGCTGGGGATGACTGGATGAGCAGCAGTTTTGCAGAAAAGGACCTGAGCATTACAGTGGGCGAGAAGCTGGATATGAGTGAGCAGTGTGCCCTTGTTGACAAGAAGGCCAATGGCATATAGGGCTGCATTAGTAGGAGCATCGCCAGCAGATCAAGGGAAGTGATTATTCCCCTCTATTCGGCACTGGTGAGGCCACACCTGGAGTACTGCGGCCAGTTTTGGGCCCCACACTACAAGAAGGATGTGGACAAATTGGAAAGAGTCCAGAGAAGGGCAACAAAACTGATTAGGGGGCTGGAGCACATGAGTTATGTGGAGAGGCTGAGAGAACTGGGATTGTTTAGTCTACAGAAGAGAAGACTGAGCGGGGATTTGATTGCTGCTTTCAACTACCTGAAAGGGGGTTCTAAAGAGGATGGATCTAGACTGTTCTCAGTGGCACCAAAGGACAGAACAAGGAGTAATGGTCTCAAGTTGCAGTGGGGAAGGTTTAGGTTCGATGTTAGGAAAAACTTTTTAACTAGGAGGGTGGTGAAGCACTGGAATGGGTTCCCTAGGGAGGTGGTGGAATCTCCTTCCTTAGAGGTTTTTAAGGTCAGGCTTGACAAAGCCCTGGCTGGGATGATTTAGTTGGGGTTGGTCCTGCTTTGAGCAGGGGGGTGGACTAGATACCTCCTGAGGTCCCTTCCAACCCTGACATTCTATGTCAGCCTCCAAAGGGTCCCATGCAGAGAAAACACTTACCCTGATCGGGAGCATCACCTGTAGCACATATGCCCTCCAGGGGGTTAAAACCTGCACAGGAGGGAAATCAGAGTCGCAGCTGTGATTATCGAGAGGGTAAGAGCTGTGCGTTTATACACACTATTAAAGCTGGAGCAGGTATTCAGGGTACATAACTGTTTCCATTCTAACCCCCTGTTTGGCCATTTTTACCACAGAGGGTAAAATTACTGAGTTTTACATGACATCAGAACAAATCTGTGGGCACATAATTAACCTGCAAAGCTGCCACCCATCTGCGTGTCCAGCACAGTTCAGGGACCCAAGCCCAGGAATTCTAGGCTCAGACCCCAAACACTGGGATGAAATTCCTGAGTTACTGAAACGTACCAAGACGTCATCTTCATACTTGGATTTCACCTGCAGCTGGACAGGCTTCACCAGGATGATTTCCTTGGGCCCCAGCAAGGCGGTGATGCTGTCTGAAGAGATGACACCCAATCAAACGAGCTGGCAGAGATATGGAGGCTGATCGGCCTGTCAGTGGCCCATGTGAAAGAAAATAAGGTGTCCCCAAAGCGCCCTGCGAGATGCCATCTACACCACAGCCAGCACCAGCTAACCCCTGCTTTTCATTCTCAGCAGAGTTTGGCCAGCCATAATTCCCCATGGCCCATGACAGGGGGCTCATGCAGGGGTAACCGGAGGATAACACCTGGGGGTGCTGATGAGAGAAACTGGGTGATATTTTCAAAGCACTCTAGGGGATTTAGACATGCTGATTTTAATGGATCTCAATCCCCTAAACCATTGTATGGTCATGTCCTGCTGCCAGTCACATGGCATGGCATGGAAATACATTAATTCCCTTGTCACATGACAGCGGCTGGGATCCACTGATAGCAGTGACTATGGTTACATCTTACCCTTCAAAGCCAAACATCACCACCATCAATGAGTGCAGCCCACTGATGACGCACCAGTGGAGATGTCCAGAAGGGGTTTGGGGCGATGGTCTGACCCAGGACACACAAGAGGATCATTCAGCCTCTTCTTGGACATCTATTACTGACAAGCACTGAGCCTCGCGGGCTCTCTGAGTACACACCCATTTTTTGTTTTCGAACGCTTGTTTTCGATCCTCTTGCTGATCTTCTTCCTCCCTCCCACTGAACCTCCTACAGCTTCCGCCAGGGACCATCTCCCTCTGCGATCTTCTCTGATCCTTCCCAGCCCCAGGTGTTACCCTGTCCCCTCAGCTGGCCAAACTGGGAGCAGCTGCATGGCACAGGGGCTCTGGGTCTGGCTCATTTACAGGTGCTAGCCATCCTGTGAGGCCCAATGTTCCCCTTCCATTCTTCTGATTTCGGTGAGGACCAGCTGGAGTCTGCCAACAGATGCCCTGAAACTTTGGCCTGGATCAGATGAGGCGTTCAAAGTCATCGCGTTACAGACAGAGACCCTCACACGCTCAGGTAAGGCCGGGTTTTCCAAAGCGACCACTTCGGGGGTGGACTGTGGGGTCTCTGCTGTGACTCAGAGCCCAGTTTGCTCCCGTAAATCACATTAGCATCAATAGGATTGTCAGCTCCTCTGAAGAGCATGTCTCAACCTGGGTGCCCCAAATTAATGGACATTTTTGGTCCTAAAGACTTTCCCAAGCTCTCTCAGTATGTCAACATCAGAGCTAGAAGAGAACCCAGGAGTCCTGAGTCCCAGCCCCTTGCTCTCCCCTCTACATCATCTGGAGAAATGGAGACAGACAGACCCAGCTCCCATCCTGTGCAGTGACGAAGCAGGCACAGAGAGCGCAGGGAACAAGCCAGGCCTCACCACCTTCCATGTGGCCTCAGTGGCTCTGGGAAGCACTGAGAAGGGTGCTGCTTACCTTGCAGGTGGCATGGGATCCCTCCCGGGGAGAGAGCCATCTCAGGGGCTCCTGGGAGACTGGCCAAGGTAGCTGCACGGGCTACCAGAGCAGCATCTTTCAGCCCAGGCTGCAGTCAGAATGAAACTGGCCCTGCTCAGAGGAAACGGTGAGGTTACTTACCAACTGGCAGAGCCGCTGTTTTGCACCCCCTCCTCCCTCACGCTGCCTCTTCCTGCCCCTCAGCCGAGGTTCAGCCAGCCAGCAAGTGAAGTGAAATGAAACCAGCTAAGCTAGCAGCCCACGCAGGCCCAGAGATGGCGACGGGCGTTCACCTGAAACGACAGTTTGTCTCCTGAGGAGGAGACAAATGCCAGGGGACAAACTGCTCTGGCTTGGCAGGGGAGAGGAGCCCAATGCAGGCGCAGAAACAGTTATTTCTCCTTAATCCTAATCCACCATCTCCCCCCTTCACCCTGCTGTGCCAGCCCTGAGCTCCCCGACACCACAGCTCTGCCAGGGACCCTCAAACCTGCCCCGCAGCCCCCTGCTATTCCACGCATAGAGCCCTGCCTCTGCCCCTGAATCCCAGCTCCGGGCTCCCCTCACACACAGCTCTGCTAGGGATCCTCCAGCCCCACCCACAGCCCCCTGCTAGTCCAGCCCTTGGGGCTTTTTGAGCAGAGGTTTTTCCAGCTATCGAGTGAGACGCAGGCTGGGCCCTCTCCCCACACCCCAGGCTGAGATCGCCAGCTGCGGGAGGGGATTTCCTCAAGTCCTGCTTTGCTGCTCACACCTCAAGACATAAAAAGCGGCTCCCCTTGACTTGCCCTCAGCTCAGCCCGCCAAGAGCACCTGCGTCTCCCAGGGCAGCGGGGCCAGTCAGCCCCGAGGAGCACGCTTCCTAAGCCAGGGAGCAGCATCTGTTCATCCCAGGCCCAGCGCTCAGCCTCTTCCCCTGGGGTACACCTGCTGTCTGCTCCCCACTCTTCCCTCTCCAGCCGGTTATTGGTGGATTCCTGCCAGCCAGGGAGCATGGGCAAGCTCAACTCACTCCCCCTCAGCTTTGCACTAGGAGAAAGCCAAGGCTAGCTGTTTCAGAGAGGGGCCCTGGGGTTCTGGGTAGCCAATGGGAAGGGCTTTGGGCCCATCCCTCAGGCCTGCTGAGCTGCAGGAGCTCTTGATGCACTGCTGACCATCGGGCCCCATCACACATGTGACTGGGACACCCAGAGTCACTGGCCAAGTTTTGCAAACCTTAGCCCAAGCGATGGGCTGCCAGCCCCGAGCCAGAAGAGCAGCAGCCAGGTGGGAGGCGTGGGGGTGCTTGCGTTCAGGGTGCACGCCCATGTCCCTAACAGCAGAGACACAAATGTGGGGGCAAAGAGAAGGGCAGATGAGGGCAGGGGCTGGCATTGTTCACTGCCCTCCATGGGTCACAGTCTCACCCCAGCAAGAGGCAGGAATCTTCCCAGCCTGAGCCATCTTGAAAGGAGGAGGGAAGGAGGATCCCGGTGCTCAGCATCCTGAGCACGGGGCCGGCTGGAGAAGGGCCATTGGTGCCAGCTTGCAGCTCAGGGTCTTCCCCAGAGGGCTGGGGGGCTGTGCAGGCAAGTGGCCTTTTCACGTGTGAAAGCAGCAGACACACCTTTGCAGGAAGTCATCTCCCCGCAGGGGCTGCTGTCTCCGGAGACTCAAACCACAGCTCATGATGTAGTGGCATAGATCAGCCAGGCACAACCCTCCCCAGCTGGGCCGGGGCCAAGGAAGGACACACGCTGTCTCACGACTCCCTCCAGGCTGAGGCAGCGCCCTTTGCATGGGTAGGGGTTGTCTCTCCTGCCCCTCCTCCCAAGAGCCTTGCGGCTCAGCTGCCGTGTCTGCACACCCAGGATGGCAAGTGGAACAGCAGCAGGGCTTCTTCAACAGCAGGTTCCAAGGCACGGAGCCCACTGCAGCAGGGGTGGGCTGGCCCCCAGCCTTGCCATCCCCGGGCACGTTGTGAGACTCATCTCAGGGCAACAGCTTTGGCGAGGCTGTGAAAACTGGAGCTAGGGCCGAGGCAGCGATGGTGAGCTGGTACCTTCTTAGAAGGGATTTGAATGTGTTTCTGAAATTGGGTAAAGCCATCAACCTAGCATGGGTCAGAAAGGGGGGAGCTCCACACAAACCCTGCCCCCACCCACAAGTCCTGCCCACAATCCCAGAATAGCTGGACATTGCTATGCGCCTGATCAACAGTGAAGGGGGCATTGTTAGGTTTCAGAGTTAACAGCCCAAGTGGGCTGACTGGTGCAGTTCTCCCTGTAAACGAGTTTACTCACTGCAAGGCACCCCCTTGTGGCCAGGTATGGCATGGCAGCTCTCACTTGTCCAGTGCGCCCCCTCTGCCTGACCATCACTCTAGTACTGTGGGCATGAAGTTCAAGGCCAGAAGGGAGCAACAGAGCTTCCTGCCTGACCCCCTGTATAGCACAGGCCCCCAGCACCCGCCCACTAACCCCAAGTGTTACAGCCCTCAAGAGAGGCCTGCCCTATGCCAGGCAGAGAATGAGGCTCACCAGTGCCCGAGGCTCCACAATGGCAGGGAAAGGGCAAAGGGAGCTACACCCGATAATCCTGCCAAGTGACCCCCACCGGTTGCCAAGACAGGCGACAATCCCCACGTCCCTGCCAACCTGATGTGGAAGACATTCCGGCCGGTCCCACATGGGGCCAACAGTGAGCCCCGACCCTGTGAGCAGGAGCCAGCCAGCCAAGCCCCCGAGGGAGAGAGCATCAGGTTCCAACACAGAGCCCTTCCGCTGCCTAGCGTCCCAGCACCAGCCCTGGCCAGACCTGCTGCTTCAGGAGGAGGACATTGAAACACACACACACACACCCCGCCCCTCCCCACCCCCTCCCCCAGAAGACACTGGGGATGGGAGGTGGAAAACCCCCGCCTGACTCCTGCCAGTGGCCGACTGAAGCCCTGCAGCATGAGCTCTAGGAACACAAGATAAACCAGGCTAGAGACCCAGGGCTGCCACGCCCTGCCTCCCGCCATTACAAGCAGCCCCTGGGCCAGGTCAATCTCTCTAAAAGTTCCCAAACGTCCCTCACACAAACCAAATCCTCCCACCCTCTCGGGGGCTATTCCTCAGCCTGCTGCCCCGTGCTGGGCTCTATAACCCCTGTGATGCCCTTGTGCATCCCTTTCCTTAGGGCCGGGGGGAACCTCACTCCCCTCCACCCACTGGTTCCAGCCCAGGGCCCTGTACTGAGCAGCCAGGGTTGTTCTGCTGGGCTGCAGTGCCCTGCCCACCAGCCACTCAGTTCCCCTCGGGTCTCCTGCCAGGGTGTGGAGCTCTCCAGCCTGCTCCGAGCGGCCACCTCCCTGGCTCTCCCTCCAGCTTCCCCCAGCAGGCCTGTCACCACTCAGTCAGTTCAAAATCTCAGAACTATGGGCATCCAAGTTTGGAGATCTGAAGAGCGCACTTGAAACTACTGAGAGAGATCATGGGGCCTCTGGTCTGGCCTGGTGGACATCCATGCCAGTGAAATTTAACTGCTGGAAGAAAATTGCGTTTTCAGCATTTGGATCCACATACTTGTATTTTCACACATGAAATCTGTCCTCTCTCCCTCTTGGAGCCGGTTAACAACTGATCATTCAGAAGCCTGTGTGCAGCTTAGAGTATCCAAATATGTGCCAGACATTGGAAAAATCAGCAAGGAAAAGCAAGGGCAGGGTCACGCTATATGGATAAGATCTGCTTTTTAATTTGGTTTTAAATGGAGCTTCTTAAACATTTTAAAAACCTTATTTACTTTACATACAACAATAGTTTAGTTCTATATTATAGACTTATAGAAAGAGATCTTCTACAAAGGTTCAAATGTATTACTGGCACACAGAACCTTAAATTAGAGGGAATAAAGGAAGACACGGCCCCCCACTTCTGACCCCTATGGGCTGGCAAACGCTCTTTGCTGCCCCTCATGGCAGGAAGCGCTGGGCACATCCTAACCCTGCATCTCAGCCAGCTGCCTTCGAGGGAGTGTTGGTTACCCATAGCCCTCTGGCCACCTCCGTTGTGAGCTGATTGGGGCATGCGTGCTTGGCACCGGACCTTGCCCTAGGGAATCAGCCCTCTGACTTCCAAACAGGGTCACTTCAGCCCTAGTGCCTTGTCTGCTACTGGCAGTGGGTAACTACTGGAAAATTGGAATTTCCCATAAGACAAAAATTCCAAGTTTTGCTCAGCTACGCTTCCAGCCATTGGATCTCGATAGGACTCCTTTTGCTGGACTAAAGAGCCCTCTGCTTTCAGGAGCTCTTCCCCACATAGGTCTTATTGTGACAATTGGGTTTGTAACTTTTTGCCTGCTTGGGAATTAGCCACCAAAAGTGGGCCAAGTTGTTTTTAAATCAAAAATGTTATAAACAGGTGCAAGAAAACCAGACAGAAAAACTGACTTAGTCTTTACAAAAAGACCACTAATTAGGGCTGTCAAGCAATTAAAAAAATTAATGATTAATTGTGCAATTAATCACGCTGTTAAACAATAATAGAATATCATTTATTTAAATATTTTTGAATGTGTTCTACATTTTCAAATATATTGATTTCAATTACCACAAGAATACAAAGTTTACAGTGCTCACTTTATATCATTATTTGTTATTGCAAATATTTTCACTGTAAAAAACAAAAGAGTACTTTTCAATTCACTTAATACAAGGACTGTATGTGACAAAGCTCCTCCTCCGTCTTAGTGGGTCCTACATTTATTGGCGGATTTGCTCGCCTCAGAGGTTCATAGAAGCCCTCAGTTTGTCCACTTTTGCTACTGACTCAAACCTGCTGTTCACTCAGCTAACCTCATCAGTGGCCAGCATGGGGGAAAGGGAGGAGAACAATCTCCCCAGTCTGTTGTCCTACCTAGGGGGTTGGAGACAGTCCAGAGACCTTCCCCTCTGATATGACTCACAGTCCAGGTCAACTCCTCTTGTGTCCAATAGGGAGTTGGGAGGATGGGGGGAACCCCCCCCGGCCTGCTGTCTACTCTAGGTTCCAGCCCAGGGCCCTGTGGATCGCAGCTGTTTACAACGTCTCCCGTAACTACAACTCCCTGGGAACTTCCCCATGACCTCCCTCCAGCACCTTCTTTGTCCTCAGTGCCGGACCTTCTTCCTGATGGCATTTGTATTCCTCAGTCCTCCAGCAGCACGTCCTCTCGCTCCTAGCTCCTTATGTGCCTCTCTCTAATTGAAGGGAGGTCTTGCTTTTCACCGGGTGCCCTGATTAGCCTATCTGCCTTAACTGGTTCTAGTAGCTTCCCAATTGGCTCCAGGTGTCCTAATTAGCCTGCCTGCCTTAAATGGTTCTAGCAGGTTCCTGATTGTTCTTGAACAGTCCCTGTTATCTTACCCAGGGAAAAGGGACCTGCTTAATCTTGGACTAATGTATTTACCTTCCAACACTTTCCTTTACCATCCACTTCCTCGATCCCAACAGGACCACTAGGGTGACAAGACAGGAAATGTGAAAAATCAGGATGCGGGGGGGGGGGAGCCTAAATAAGAGAAAGACCCAAAAATTGGGACTGTCCCTATAAAATTAGGACATTTGGTCACCCTAAGGACCACTCTCCTGAATGCCAACAGGACCACTGTCCTGCAGCTATCTGGCCTGACCCTGTCACATATAGTGCGATCACTTTAGCATGGAAGTTGAATTTACAAATGTAGAATTATGTACAAAAAATAACTGCATTCAAAAATAAAACAATGTAAAATTTTAGAACCTACATGGCCACTCAGTCCTACTTCAGCCAATCCATCAAACAAGTTTGGTTACAATTCGCAGGAGATAATGCTGCCCGCTTCTTGTTTACAATGTCAGCTAAAAGTGAGAACAGGTGTTTGTATGGCACTATTGTAGGCAGCATCGCAAGATATTTGTGTGCCAGATGCGCTAAAGATTCATATGTCCCTTCATACTTCAACAAGCATTCCAGTGGACATTTGTCCATGCTGATGACTGGTTCTGTTCGATAACAATCCAAAGCAGAGAAGATCAACGCATGTTCATTTTCATCATCTGAGTCAGACGTCACCAGCAGAAGGTTGATTTTCTTTTTTGGTGGTTCGGGTTCTGTGTTTCCACATCGGAGTGTTGCTGTTTTAAGACTTCTAAAAGCATGCTCCACACTTTGTCCCTCTCAGATTTTGGATGGCACTTCAGATTCTTAAACCTTGGGCTGAGTGCTGTAGCTATTTTTAGAAATCTCACCTTGTTACCTTCTTTGTGTTTTGTCAAAACCGCAGTGAAAGTGTTCTTGAAATGAACATGTGCTGGGTCATCATCCGAGACTGCTATAACAAATATATGACAGAATGCGGGTATAACAGAGCAGGAGACATCAGCATGGAAGCATGTCCTCTGGAATGGTGGTCGAAGCATGAAGGGGCACATGAATGTTTATAATATCTGGCATGTAAATACGTTGCATCACAGAAACATGGTGGAGTGAGGACAATCAATGGGACACAATCATTCCGGGGTATAAAATATATCGGAAGCACAGAACAGGTCGTGGGGGTGGGGGAGTGGCACTGTATGTGAAAGAAAATGTAGAATCAAATGAATTAAAAATCTTAAATGAATGCAGATGCTCCATAGAATCTCTATGGATAGTAATTCCATGCTCTAATAAGAATATAACAATAGGGATCTATTATCGACCACCTGATCAGGACAGTGATAGTGACGATGAAATGCTAAGGGAAATCAGAGAGGCTGTCAAAATAAATAACTCAATAATAATGGGGGATTTCAATTATTCCCATATTGACTGGGTACATGTCACCTCAGGACGAAATGCAGAGACCAAATTCCTCGATACTTTAAATGACTGCTTCTTGGAGCAGCTGGTACAGGAACCCACAAGGGGAGAGGCAACTCCTGATTTAGTCCTGAGTGGATCGCAAGAGCTGGTCCAAGAGGTAACTATGACAGGACCGCTTGGGAACAGTGATCATAATATAACAACATTTAACATTTCCATGCTGGGAACAAAACCTCAGCAGCCCAACACTGTGGCATTTAATTTCAGGAAGGGGAACTATGAAAAAATGAGGGGGTTAGTTAAATGGAAATTAATAGGTAAAGTGACTAAAATGAAACCCCTGCAAGCTGCATGGACACTTTTCAAAGACACCATAACAGAGGCCCAACTGAAATGTATATCCCAACTTAAAAAACAAAGTCAAAGAACTAAAAAAGAGCCAGTGTGGCTTAAAAGCCATGTAAAAGAAGCAGTGAGAGATAAAAAGGCATCTTTTAAAAAGTGGAAGTCAAATCCTACTGAAGTAACTAGAGAGGAGCATAAACACTGCCAAATTAAGTGTAAAAATGTAATAAGAAAAGCCAAAATGGAATTTGAAGAACAGCTAGTCAGAAACTCAAAAGGTAATAATAAAATGTTTTTTAAATACATCAGAAGCAGGAAGCCTGCTAAACAACCAGTGGGGCCCCTGGATGATAGAGATACAAAAGGAGCACTTAAAGATGAAAAAGTCATTGCGGAGAAACTAAATGAATTCTTTGCTTCGGTCTTCACGGCTGAGGACATTAGGGAGATTCCCAAACCTGAGCCGTCTTTTGTAGGTGACAAATCTGAGGAATTGTCACAGATTGAAGTGTCACTAGAGGAGGTCTTGGAACTAATCGATAAACTTAACTGTAACAAGTCACCGGGACCAGATGGCATTCACCCAAGAGTTCTGAAAGAACTCAAATGTGAAATTGCGGAACTATTAACTAGGGTTTGTAACCTGTCCTTTAAATCGGCTTCTGTACCCAATGGCTGGAAGATAGCTAATGTAACGCCTCTGTTTAAAAAGGGCTCTAGAGGTGATCCCAGCAACTACAGACCGGTAAGTCTAATGTCCGTACCGGGCAAATTAGTTGAAACAATAGTTAAGAATAAAATTGTCAGGCACATAGAAGAACATAAATTGTTGGGCAAAAGTCAGCATGGTTTCTGTAAAGGGAAATCATGTCTTACTAATCTATTAGAGTTCTTTGAAGGGGTCAACAAACATGCGGAAAAGGGGGATCCAGTGGACGTAGTGTACTTAGATTTCCAGAAAGCCTTTGACAAGGTCCCTCACCAAAGGCTTTTACGTAAATTAAGTTGCCATGGGATAAGAGGGAAGATCCTTTCATGGACTGAGAACTGGTTAAAAGACAGGGAACGAAGAGTAGGAATAAATGGTAAATTTTCAGAATGGAGAGGGGTAACTAGTGGTGTTCCCCAAGGGTCAGTCCTAGGACCAATTCTATTCAACTTATTCATCAATGATTTGGAGAAAGGGGTAAACAGTGAGGTGGCAAAGTTTGCAGATGATACTAAACTGCTCAGAATAGTTAAGACCCAAGCAGACTGTGAAGAACTTCAAAAAGATCTCACGAAACTAAATGATTGGGCAACAAAATGGCAAATGAAATTTCATGTGGATAAATGTAAAGTAATGCACTTTGGAAAAAATAACCCCTGTTATACATACAATATGATGGGGGCTAATTTAGCTACAACTAATCAGGAAAAAGATCTTGGAGTCATCATGGATAGTTCTCTGAAGATGTCCATGCAGTGTGCAGCGGCAGTCCAAAAAGCAAACAGGACGTTAGGAATCGTTAAAAAAGGGATAGAGAATAAGAGAGAATATCTTATTGCGCTTATACAAATCCATGGTGCGCCAGCATCTTGAATACTGTGTACAAATGTGGCCTCCTCATCTGAAAAAGGATACACTGGCATTAGAAAAGGTTCAGAGAAGGGCAACTAAAATGATTAGGAGAATGGAAAGGGTCCCATATGAGAAGAGATTAAAGAGGCTAGGACTTATTAGCTTGGAAAAGAGGAGACTAAGGGGGGATATGATAGAGGTATATAAAATTATGAGTGGTGTGGAGAAAGTGAATAAGGAAAAGTTATTTACTTGTTCCCGTAATAGAAGAACTAGGGGCCACCCAATGAAATTAGTGGGCAGCAGGTTTAAAAGAAATAAAAGGAAGTTCTTCTTCACACAGTGCACAGTCAACCTGTGGAACTCCTTGCCTGAGGAGGCTGTGAAGGCTAGGACTATAACAGGGTTTAAGAGAGAATTGGATAAATTCATGGAGGTTAAGTCCATTAATGGCTATTAGCCAGACTGGGTAAGGAATGGTGTCCCTAGCCTCTGTTTGTCAGAGGGGAGTGATGGATGGCAGGAGAGAGATCACTTGGTCTTTACCTGTTGGGTTCACTGACTCCGAGGCACCTGGCATTGGCCACTGTTGGTAGACAGGATATTGGGCTAGATGGACCTTTGGTCTGACCCAGTACGGCCCTTCTTATGTTCTTAAGAGCTGTCAACCCTGGCGGGAAGATCCAAAGGAGCTAAACAGTCGTCTCCCCGCTCCTGGTAGCTCCAGGGGGAGCTTAACAGTCCTCTCCCCCGCCATTTTGCTCCTGGGGAAGCTTATGAGTCGTCCCCACTCGCTGGAAATCTCCAGGGGTACCTTAACAGTCATCTCCCCGCGCCAGTAAGTTCCAGGGGAAGCTTAACAGTCGTCTCCCCGGTCCTGGAAGCTCCAGGGGGAGCTTTACAGTCCTCTCCCCAGCCATTTTGCTCCTAGGGGCGCTTATGAGTCGTCCCCGCCCACCAGGAAGATCCAGGGGTACCTTAACAGTCATCTCCCCCACTATTAAGCTCCTGGGGGAGCTTAACAGCTTTCTCCCCGCTCCTGGAAACTCCAGGGGCTGCTTAACAGTCCTCTGCCCCGCCATTTTGCTTCTGAGGGAGGTTAAGAGTCATCACCCCCCGCTGGGATGCTCCAGGGGAGCTTAACAATCGTCTCCCCACTCCTGGAAGCTCCAGGGGCAGCTGAAGAGTCACTCCCTGCTCCTGGAAGCTCCAGGGGGAGCTGATTAGTCCTCTCTCCAGCCATTATGTTCCTGAGGGAGCTTAAGAGTCGTCCCTGACCGCTGGGAAGCTCCAGGGGTACATAAGCAGTCGACTCCCCGCTTCTGGAAGCTCCAGAGGCTTTTAAAGAGTTGCTTGCCTCTCCTGGAGGTCCAGGGGCAGCTGAAGACTCACTCCCACCTCCTGGAAGCTCCAGGAGGAGCTTAACAGTCCTCTCCCCTGCCATTGTGCTCCTGCGGGAGCTGAAGAGTTGTCCCCGCCTGCCGGAAAGCTCCAGGGGTACCTTAACAGTCGTCTCCCCGCTCCTGAAAGCTCCAGGGGGAGCTTAACAGTCCTCTCCCACGCCATTTTGCTCCTGGGGGAGCTTAAGAGTCATCCCCGCCCGCTGGAAAGCTCCAAGGGTACCTTAACATTCGTCTCCCCACTCCTGCAAGCTCTAGGGGCTGCTATAGAGTCACTCCATGCTCCTGGAAGCTCCAGGGGGAACTTAATAGTCCGCGCTCCCGCCATTTTCCTCCTGAAAGAGGTTAAGAGTCATCCCTGGCAGCAGTGAAGTTCCAGGGGTACTTTTACAGCCATCTCCCGGCTCTCGGAAGCTCCAGGTGCAGCTTAACAGTCCTCTCCCCCGACATTTTACTCCTGGGGGAACTGAAGAGTCATTCCCGCCCACTGGGAACTCCAGGGGTACCTTAACAGTCGTCTCCCTGCTCCTGAAAGCTCCAGGGGCATTTTAAGAGTCGCTCCCCACTCCTGGAAGGTCCAGGGGAGCTTAACAATCCTTTCCCATGCCATTTTGCTCCTGCGGGAGCTTAAGAGTCGTCCCCGCCTGCCAGAAAGCTCCAGGGGTACTTTAACAATCATCTCCCCGTTCCTGGAAGTTCCAGGGGGAGCTTAACAGTCCTCTTTTCTGGCATTTTGCTCCTGGGGGAGCTTAAGAGTTGTCTACCCCCAGCGGGAAGCTACAGGGAAGCTTAACAGTCGTCTCCCCGGTCCTGGAAGCTGCAGGGGGAGCTTAACAGTCCTCTCTGCTGCCATTTTGCTCCTGGGAGAGCTTAAGAGTCGTCCCCGCCCACCGGGAAGCTCCAGGGGTATGTTAACAGTCGTCTGCCCTGCCATTAAGCTCCTGGGGGTGCTTAACAGCCGTTTCCCCGCACCTGAAGATTCAGGGGAAGCTTAACAGTCCTCTTCCCCGCCACTTTGCTCCTGTGGGAGCTTAAGAGTCGTCCATGCCCACCAGAAAGCTCCAGGGGAGCTTAACAGTTGTCTCCCTGGTCCTGGATGCTCCAGGGGGAGCTTAACAATCCTCTTCCTCGCCGTTTTGCTTCTAGGGGAGCTTAAGAGTCATCCTCGCCCGCCGGGAAGCTCCAGGGGTACCTTATCAGTCATCTCCCCAGCCTTTAAATTCTTGGGGGAGCTTAACAGCCATCTCCCCTCTCCTGGAAGATTTAGGGGCAGCTTAACATCCTCTCCCATGACATTTTGCTCCTGGGGGAGTTTTACAGTTGTTCCCGCCAGCTGGGAAGCTCCAGGGGTACCTTAACAGTCATCTCCCCGCGCCGGGAAGCTCCAGTGGGAGCTTAACAGTCCTCTCCCCAGCCATTTTGCTCCTGGGGGAGCTTAAGAGTTGTCCCAGTCCGCTCCTGGGGGAGCTTAGCATTCATCTCCCCATGGAAGCTCCAGGCTGGCTTTAGAGTCGTTCCCCGCTCCTGGAAGCTCCAGGGGGAGCTTAACAGTCCTCTCCCCCACATTTTGCTGCTGAGGGAGCTTAAGAGTCCTCACCCTCCGCTGGGAAGCTCCAGGGGTACCTTAACAGTCGTCTCCCCGCTCCTGGAAGCTCCAAGGGGAGCTTAACTGTCCTCTCCCCAACATTTTGCTGCTGGGGGAGCTTAAGAATCGTCACCCTCCGCTGGGAAGCTCCAGGGGTACCTTAACAGTCGTCTCCCCGCTCCTGGAAGCTCCAGAGGGAGCTTAACTGTCCTCTCCCTCGCATTTTGCTGCTGGGGGAGCTGCTGGGGGAGCTCAGGAGGTAGTCCAAAATATTAGGAAGGTTCATCATATTGGGTGTTAAGTGATTATGTGAGCACCAGAGGGCGAAATGATTCCACTTCTGCAGGCAGGTTTTACGAGTAAAGTCTTTCCTACTGTGCAGGAGGACGTGTTGAACTTGCTCAGAACAGGCTAATTCATGGGTTTGGAACCCAAACCCATGAGCCACTTCTATGTGAAGTAGGTGCTCATGAGAGGGGTCCCTGAAAAGGAATGGGGAAGGGTAGGAGGGTAGGATATGAATGGGATAGAATAACCGAACTGAACTCTCTCAAGGATCCAGCGGTCCTGTGTAATTTGCTGCCATGCATGTTAGAAACTCTGGAAGTGGTGGCCAAATGGGCAAGTAGATTGTGGAATCAAGGGATGATTGCACAGACCTTCAACCAGTGCTTCAAAATTGCTGTCTATTCCCAGGTGGGTGGGAGGTGGTTGCTTGAGCTCTATTTTGTCTGCGCTTAGTGGGTCTAGCACGATTCCTATTTACATCGTATGGTTTGGGTTGAGGCCGATAATATTGTTGTGTGCACAGTCTTTGATAGGTTTGGTATCGTTGTCTCCTGGGAAGAGATGGGTGAATGCCCAGGGTGCACAGAGTCGCTCTAGAATCTCTCATGGTGTGAAGTAGTTTGTCGGTTCTTTTGGAAAATAGTTTATCTTTATCAAAGGGACAGTCCTCCACTTTGGTCTGCAGATCTTTAGGGATGCCAGAAGCAGAAAGCCATGAAGATCTGCACATAATTACAGCAGTTGCAGTAGTACGGGCTGCTGTGTCTACCGTGTCTAAAGAGGCTTGGAGGGCCATCCTGGAAATCAAATGGCCCTTGCCCAGAACTGATTCAAAGTCTGTTCTCCGATCCTCTGGAATGTAGGAGGCGAATTCGAAAAGTTTATTGTAGTTATCAAAGTCATAGCTGGCGAGGAGTGCAGAATAGTTTGCAATCCTGAATTGCAAAGTAGAGGATACGTAAACCTTGTGACCCAAAACGTCTAGGTGTTTAAGGTCTTTGTCCTTTGTGGGCCAATATTGTGACTGTTTCGTCCTTTGTGCGACTGCGTCCATGATGAGAGAGTTCGGTTGTGGGTGAGAAAATAAGAAGTCAGCGTTCTTAGCCAGAACATAGTATTTACATTCAGCCTTTCTGCAGGTTGGTAATAAAGAAGCTGGAGTTTGCCAGTGTGTGTCAGCTGGTTCCAGGAGTGCTTCATTTATAGGGAGTGTGATTTTTGAGGGCACAGAGGATTGAAGGATTCTGAGGAATTTGTGTGGTCTCCTGAACCTCTTCTAGGCAAATATCTTGCCACCCTCTTGAAAAGCTCTTGGAATTGTTTGCAGTCATCCACGTTCTTCAGGGGTGGGAGGAAAAGGGCTTTGCCTGGAGCCGATGGAGAGTTACAGTTCGGTGAGTCAGGATATGGTTTATAGCTCACATTCTGAGGAGGGGGTACAGGTACTCTAGAGGTGGATGGAGCTGGAGATTGAGGCACAGAAGCAGACAGTGGTTCTGTGAAAGGGGTCTGAGGGTGAGTGGCAGGAAGATGTGGCCAAGGGTACCACTGCTGCCAAGGCATAGGGTAGGAGAATCCAGGTGCCGCCCACAGGGGAGGGCAATGCAGGAAAACTGAGGCTGGTGGCTGTGGGCTGTAGGCTGAGGTGGAAGAAGTTCTGGTGGAAGAGGAGAAGCAGGTGGGGAGAACTCCATCTGCTGCTGTATATCGGGTTCACTGTCAGGGAAAGTAGCCAGTTCAGGTGGTGAGAGCGGGTGTTCAAAGAATGAGCCGTGTGTATGCAGGAGCAGAGTTAGGATCAGGTGGCACTGAGAGACTGCATTGAGTAAGGATTTGTTGCTCCTACTCCCTGGTCAGCTCCGAGCCTGCTCTGTGCTCTGGCGCTTTAAGAGCTGAAAGTGAAAGTAAAATTGGTGCCCCGGTTTGTGTGGAGGTGCCCTGGGAGGTGCCCTGCAGGGGGTCTGCTGCTGCTGCCGGAGCAGGAGGCAGGCTCGGTGCAAAGGTTCTTTCGGGCACCAGCGCTATTTTTAGCCCTGAGGGGGTCGGTGCAGACGTTCTTGTTGGCACCGGAGCAGAGTGCACAGCCCGGACTGTGGCTATTTTTAGCGTTGAAGTGCTGCATGCTGCTGAAGCCTTCCCAGTACGGGAGGTTGAGTCCCTGCCTCTGTGGGAGCCGTGGCTGAGGCATTAGAAGGGGCTGCGGTGCCTGCCTTTGGCACTGTCAGCTCAGCGGGTAAGGATCTCGCAGGAGACCCCTTATCCTTGTTAAAGTCTCTCCTATGAGATTGCTGTGTTTCTTGCCTCTGCTCCAGAGAGGGTGAAGCTACGCGTGCACCCAGTTCAGATCTAGCCGGGGAGCGTGTGAGAGTGGATTTAACTTTCCCAGTCTCCGAAGGTGGCTGCAGGGATTTTTCCATCAAGAGCATCTTAAGCTGCAGGTCCCTGTCATGCCGAGTCCTTGACTTGAGGCTCATACAGTGGAGGCACTTTGTGGAGACGTGGGTTTCCCCAGGGCATTTCACACAATGTGAGTGGCAGTCCGTCTGTGGCATGGGGTCCTGACAGGAAACATCTTTTGAATCCTGAAGCCCCTGGCATATTGAAGTAGAAATGGCAGGGGAAAATATCTCAACAGGAGACAAGCCCAAAAGGCTTTTTTTTTTTTTTGTTAAAAACTAACTAACTAAACTGTGCTAAAGGAAGGAAAACAATTAGGATGTAATTAATAACTAATTCTATATTCTTTGTTGCTTTTTTCCTACAGAGATCAGGGAAGAGAAGCAGCACTGCTCTGAGTCCCGTCTTCAGCTGGGGATGGTTTAGAAGGAACTGAGGGAGGTGCGGGATGCAGGAGCTCAGGAAGATTCCAATGAGACAGGAGATAACATCTGAGCGCCTGTGCCCTGACCAGGCACTGCTACCGAAAATCTCTGATCAACAGCGCCAGGATGCACCAACACCTGGAGTGGAGCACCCACTCACTTGAAGAACGCCTCCAGGCTGCTCAGTATCCTTCAGGAGGGAGGAGAAATTTCTCTGTAATAGTCACTGGACAGCTCAGAAACTTGTCTCCAGAACAAATGGTTAAACGGTACAAAGGAAACAGCCAGTGAGCATGCATGTTAATCCATTATTATTTATTAGCTGTACAGCAGTATATTCTCCTTCCCAGCTTTCAAACCCCATTACATATTTTATAACAGTTTTTTTCTCATGTTGGCTTTCTAAAATAATGAAAAATATCACACAGTACAGCTAAGTACAAAAATGCATCAACCTAGAATTTGATAGCTAAACTGATAGCTCTCTTAAAAGCGATACATAGAAGAAAAATTTGTTTGAAATCAGCAAGACTGAGGCTCTATAAAAAGCTTACATATTTTAACATGTGACAGTTCATATACAGGCATCATTTGTATTTCACATTATTCCTTTGTTGTCTTTTTATTAGAGATCCAAAATTTTATAATTACTGACCTAGTAAAATTTCCTGGCCCAGGTTTCCATGGCTGCAGTGATCCACCTGCAAATCACCACTTCTGTCTTAACATAGGATTCATAAACACAAAATACAACTACAAAGCAGAGCAAAGAAAATGTAGTTGTGAAGTTATAACTGAAAAAGTTAATTATACACGTTTTAAATGCCAGTTCCATGTGCTTTGAAACCAGATTTCATGGGTGGGCTTCCATTGTTTTGCAACAATAGTCTGGGTACTTCTCTCTTCTACGTGATTGGTTATCAACAGCTTTTCCAACATTTACACTCTACCAATTCTCATCACTTAATTTGCAAATAATTAAAACACTGGGGTTTTCTTAATCTGCATTTTTTTCCATCTCTCTTAATAAATGGAAAAAGATTAAAATGTAAAAAAAAAAAAAAAAGTTATTTACAAGCTTGACCATTACAGAAATGCTCTGCCCAGAGCAAAGCATAATGAGGACAGAAACCAGTTGGAGCATGCCAAAACTACCATGTGTGGCCGACTCAGAGAACCGGAGCTAGTCAGTGGGGCAAAGCAAAACCAAAACCATTTAAAAAGTTTAGAACCTTCCCCAGTCTGCATTTACAGTTAAAAACACTACTGGGAGAAGAAGGCTGGAGGACTTCGGGAACTCGAAGGCAAGTCCAGAGTGGTGTAGCACATACTCTAGTCAGGGCTTCCATTTTTCCACTTTGTGTATTAAAACTTGTTACATGTAAACACTGTCCTTGGACCATCATTACAATGCAGTTCAGAGCAAAATGAATCGAGCATCTCACGGGAAACCCCCAAAGACTCCAACATATATCCTAATGCTCCATGATCCTGTAACGCTAACATAAAACAGCAAGTTCTAGTTAAATCACATTCTAACATCATTTTGAAGTTTTATTTCCCAGTATGTTTGGTAAAATGGTCTAAAATGATGCATTTCCCAAAGCCAAGAAAAAAGGTAAAAGGAAAAATAGATTTGAGCCGTTTAAACACAGCCCAGGCCAGTCCAGTCAGCACGCTTGGCCTTTTCCTCCATCACCGGTCCATCATGCTCAGAATCATCTCAGGAGTGAGATCTCCATTGGGAGCTTCCACTACAGCAGGCTGAGCTTCCTCCTCTTCCCCTACTGTTTCTGCATCGGGTTCTTTCTTTACTTCAACTATAATGTTTTCAATTGCACCAGTGTTCTGGTCTTCAACCTGAATGATTGCTGCAGCTAGCAAGGGAAAAGAGAGAGATCAGAGCGCAGATTTCACAGGCAGCGGGCATGTTAAAATAGATACTCTTCAAAAAGTGTTTTTTGTGGTTTCTTTCCATGCCCGAATTTATTACTGAAACTGAACATAGACTAGTAACCATCTTTTCACAAATACAACCCTAGTTTATCACAACATCTTAGCAGCATTTATGTGCTGCCACAATCCGCTGCTGAGTACTTCTTATTGTTGCAAAATCATCTGAATTAGTACCCCAATTTTTTAGTGGAGTCAAGGTCAGCCCCAGGTTTCAGCAGTGCTCACTGGGCCAGAGGTTTACTGCTGGGTGAACTATAACTCTTTACAGCAGTGGTTAGAGGCGCAAGGCCCTGCACGAGAAGGGGCATTCAGCACAGGCGCAGCGATCCATACTCCAAGAATGGGAATTTACAAAGGCAACTCTCTAGGAACACAGGAGCCCAGCCTTTCCATGACTGACCTCAAGAGGCACATGCCCCTCAGAAGGGGAGGCGGGGGGAAACCATGAGACTTATCTCCCACTCATCCCCAAGTATCACAAGTTCCCTACACAGCTTCCCAGCAGCAGCCCGTACATGCAGTTGTGTTGCCAACACAAGTATCTGCAGTATGCTGAAAATTATGGGACAACTTAAAATACATTGTTTACAAGCAGAGTAACTAACAATACCATATTGATTATATGAGTGTTCGTTGACTAAACACTTCCATTTGCTAACTGGTATGATGCTGCGTGGTGATGTGAATTCAGGACCAGAGTGCAGTGTAAATGTTTAGACAAACAGAATTCAGTGCCTTGTGGCATAGGACTTGGGGCCTTGAATGCACAGAAGGACAGTAGGTGGCAGCTACTCCTTGAAGAAGGGTAAGCCTGTTCCCCTCAAGTGTGATTGATATGAATATTTTTCTTGGATTCTGTACAACCCTCTACTGGTCTTTAGTCTTACAATGTAACCCCTCTGGGCAAGGCCCATATCTATCTATGTTTATATAGCACCTAATACCTAGAGGTGCTATTATATTACCACAATGAACAATATAATGAAAGCAAACATTAGTTTTTAATGCATGATCTGGGCAGCTTTAAAAACCTGATTATTATTATTACAAATTTTTGGTGTTTCCTTTGCAAGAGAACCTGGAAGCAATTACACAGATTGGAAGCATGTTGTTAACCTCCAAAGAAAAGGTAACTTTCCTCCCCTCCTTTCACAGAACTGCATCCGACGGATGAGCTCCATAACTCTGTCAGGAAGTGCCTGCACCAAAAAGAGTCTTGCGTTGAGCCCTGCAGGCAGGATCTCAACCACACTAAGGTGCCTCAGAAAATGATACAGAGATAGCGAGTCTATTTTAAAAAGTATTCAGCTCCGTGTTCAGGGCTTTTCCTTTACCCTCCCCTGGTTCTTATCACACTGACAAAAAGCCAAAGACCAGAAGTCTGAAGTGCAGGCAATGCAATGTTTACTGGGGTTAATCAGGTAAGCATATCCATAGCTCTATATGCCACAGAGCCTTCCCAGTGTCCCTGTTCCCCTTCCTCTTTCTGAGCAGGCATAATTATACTTGTAGCGTACACCCTTGGAACCCCTTAACAGTTTATTCTCATGTTCCATTTTGGAGGCTCATGGGTCAGGGGGATTCAGTACCTCCGCTTTTGTATCCCATGGTCCTACCAAATTCACGGCCATGAAAAACGCATCATGGACCACGAAATCTGGTCTCCCCACATGAAATCTGGTCTTTTGTGGGCTTTTACTCTATACTATACAGATTTCATGGAGGAGACCCGCGTTTCTCAAACTGGGGGCCCTGACCAAAAGGGTATTGCAGGGCAATCACTAGGTTATTTTAGGGGGTTACAGCATTGCCACCCTTACTTCTGCGCTGCCTTCAGAACTGGGCAGCCAGAGAGCGGCAGCTGCTGACTGAGGGCCCAGCTCTGAGAAGTAAGAGTAGCAATACCATACCAGGCCATCCTTACTTCTGCGCTGCTGCTGGCAGCAGCTCTGCCTTGACAGCTGGGTTCCTGGCCAGTAGCCGCTGCTCTCCAGCTGCCCAGCTCTGAAGACAGCACTGTCACCAACAGCAGCACAAAAGTAAAGGTGGCAGTACCACAACTAATCCTGCAAAATCCTTGTGACCTCCACCCCCACAACTCCTTTTTGGGCCAGGACGTCTACAATGACACCACTGTGAAATTTCAGATTGAAATAGCTGAAATCATGAAATTTATGATTTTAAAAGTGACAAAGAGTCCTGTGGCACCTTAAAGACT
>ML677343.1:1570215-1646831 GCA_007922305.1 Dermatemys mawii | reverse complement strand
AAAAATTTTAGTTAGTCTTTAAGGTGCCACAGGACTCTTTGTCACTTCTGCAATTCCAGACTAACACGGCTACCCCTCTGATTCATGATTTTTAAAATCCCATTACCGTGAAATTGACCAAAACGGACTGTGAATATGGTAGGGGTAAGGAGTGACATTTTGTCTTTTTGGTCAGGGACAGGTATTTCTTTGGCTTTAAGTGTTTCTTATACTTTCCTCTCAATCCCCCCTCGCCCTTCCCAACAGATTGCTTGACTTTATCTTGGGAGAGGAGTTGAGGCAGGACTGTTCCTCAAGTGTATGCTTGTATATTAAACTCCCACTCTACCCAGCTACACTTTCAGCTCTCTCTCTTATCTCTTTTCACCCCATCTGCTTGTGGGCAGATGTAACATGCAGTGCCTTTGTTTACACATATCACTAAGAACATAAAAATACCAAAAGTCAATTGGGCAAAGACCCAAAATTCTATCTCAGCCAAATATACAGGCCTGAATATGACATTATCTTCACTATCACTCCTAACACTCCATTCAAGTGGAATGAAAACCCTTCAGAAGGTGCACAGAGACCCACAGGAGGAGCTGATCAAACTGGATGCTACTCTGAAGGTCAGGCAGTAACTTACGCTGGGGTTGTTTTGGTTGGTTGGCTTTGCCTGGCGGCCTTCCTCTTCGTTTCTTAGCAGGAGGTGGTGCGGGAGCCACTGGCTCCACTTCCGGTTCAGCCTCAATTTCTACTGCTGTCTCTTCCTCATCTTCATTGTCATCCAGATCTGGTTCAGCATTTTCCTCTTTAAAAAACAAAAAGCAAACAGGATAAATCATCAGTTTATGCAGGGACAAAACATTAACCCTGGCTTCCTACAAGGAGTAAGAACCAACCCTTCATTATTCTGAGCTGGAATCAGCTCTCCACCTCCACTCAAGTGAAGGCAGTGAAGGCAAGTGAACCTGTTAGCGACAAGGAATTCATTAGAGGGACTTCCAGTACTGGCTTATTCATCTTAGAAGGCTGGAAAGTGAATCTTCCAGAAGAGGAAAAAGAAAACACTGCCCCGTTTCCAGTACCAGTGATTACCGGTATCATTGTGAAACATTTTAGAGCTTCAGGGAAGAACAGGACCTCTGGGAACAATTCAGTTGCTAAGAGATGGCACCAGAATCCTCATTAGTATCACCCCTGATTTATTAGCATAGACGGGGGTGGGAGAAACAGGAAGTCTCAGCTAGCCATCTCTGTCTGAGGAAGGATTATCCAACACAGTATATTCTCAGGGGTTTTGTCTGATTTTAAGTGACTCATGATGGAGCCTCCTCCTCTTCTCTTAGAGGAGACTACTCCAGCCTGACAAATCTCACTACTAGAAATGATTTTCCACACTTTTCTTGGAATAATTAATCTAATGGCTCTGAGTTATATCCCACTGAAGCATCCTAAACCATTCTATCTCCTCCTGAAGTTCCTCCCTTCAGATGCTTGCATTAGATAATATGGTTAACATCCTTTTAACTCCTGAAACTCCAAAGCTCAACCCATCCTGGTGTGCAGAGTTGAAGGGAACAAGCTTCAGGAAAAAATGTGGTGAGTGAGAGTGAAGTTGTGTGGAGGACAAAGTGGCTGCGACCAATCTCTGTGTAAGTGCCTCCCCTCTACAGAGGAATGTACAAAGCCCATTGCATGTGTGGAAAAAGGGGTATGGCTTGTGGAGAAGCCACACTAAGCAATAAGTGTCCATTAAACCATCTGTGGGGAAAAAAGCACTAAGAGCTAGAGCAAGTTAATGCTGTAGAAGCATCCCTCCCCCAGTCAGAAGGGTCCACAGAACAGCCCCAAACCAGCACAAATACTAGCCTGGCTGTGCTACGATGGCTACTGTTGGGTGAAGAATTCCTCCACAAGGCTGCCCAGGAGTCTTCTGGGCTCCACACTGCCACTGGTTCCACAGAGAGGGGGTGGTGGGGCCACTGCACAGATACCATGATGATTTTGCTCCCTTCTGTGACGTTTTGAATGGGAAGGGAAAATATAAACCTCAATCCATTGTATCTGGCTTTGTCTGTACTTCCTCTGCGTTGGTGTGCTGTTAGTGCTCAAGGCACCCACTGCCACGTAACACCCTAGAGCACACAAAGGTTCTAAATACAATCCTATCAGCATTCTGACGAGAGGAGCTATCATTACCCTGGTTATGCTATGGACATCTGCAGCCCCAGGTGCACTGGCTTTATTGTCACCATATCACATTGCAAACATGTTTTGCTGGGCTGTTCATTCTCACCACATTCCCATTGTCCAAATATTTCCCTCCCATTGAGTATGTGTGTGCTGTGGTATTTTTCCCCTGGGGTTATTAGATCTCAAACTAATACCATCTGTACTCGGGTAGAGGAAGAGAGACACTAGAACAATTGAACACATTTGATATTTTCTCTCTTTATCCACCCGATTTCATCACAGCTTTCCTTGTGGTAATTACACATTACCAGTGGCACAAACATGTATAGCACTTCAGATCATTTGTTCAGCTCTAGGTTTAAGAAATATAATCCTCATGCAGCATGAATTTCATTCTGGTTGACATAACTTTCAGGAACTCCTGCCCACGTGCTGTATATTTCATATTAGCGTATTACCTCTGTGCATTCTGACTCCTTCGAAAGCCCAGATAGATTTGCATTCCATTTGTCAGGAAGTCTTTTCAGCCTCTTGTGAAGCCTCTAAAAGGCATTCAGTACATAATAAGCCTTGGTTCAGCCAACATCTTCTAGTAGAGATTTTTGGCCAGCCTAGCCCACACAGCTCCTTCCAAAGCTGGAGAGTGTGCACTACTGGACAAAATAAGATTCTTTATACAGCTGATAGAAGTCTTGTGATAGAAACTTGCTGTAGTCACTTCTCTTTGCCTCTAAGAGACAGATTATCTTTTAAGGACTTATGTTACTATGAGACTTTGCAACTGAGGTTTCTACAGTAAGCACTATTTTGACCCCAATTTCCTAACTTCCTGAAAAAGCCTTTTTCACCAGACATTTCTCATGCATGTGCTCTTGTTGGAAAGATGACTTTTTCCTTTGGACATTAACGGCATAAGCCATCCTGAGCATTTGACAAGGAGAGTCTTTGGCTTTGGAAAATCATCTTTCAAATGCCTGGAATAGAAACATCAACCATGTTTTCTTCAGTTGAGCACCAGGACCTCAATACTTTTCCATTCAAACTGGAAAAATTCAGAGTACAGGCAAAGTTTTTGAGTTATCTACTAAAAACACCATTAGGTCCTGAAAGTGTATATAAACTACCTGTTAACCCTTTAGACATGAGTGCTAATCCCCATTCTCAGCCAGTAGGTGCTGGCTGCCAGCAGTCCTATCAAGTCCTTGCTCCTGGTTGTCAGTGTGCATGTGAACACACATAAATGCGTCCCACTAGGAGAGAGAGAGTCGGGTGGTAGTAGACTCTACCATCAACCCCTTGCAACTCTACTCTTCAGTTCACCTGAACAACTAGGAAAAACAGTCCTGGGCTATAAGTGGTACCCTGACTTGCAGCTGAGCTTCTGCTTCAGAAAATGTTCACCCTCCCTCATAGGAGTTCAATGAACTTCTGTGGCTCCATGGCAACTTTGTCAATCAGTTGAGCAAAACCAGGGTCATCTGGGACTTAGAATGAAGCGTATGCATGTATATATTATTGTACAACCGCAGTCCAACCCTGGAACCCAGCACAAACACAAAGGTGCCAAGTTATTTAATAGGTGGAAGCTACAGGTTCTGGGTAGCTTAGGAATCAGAAAGTAAGCAGGCAGGACAACTGGACACCTTGAGAGTAGGAGTGAAAGAGATGAGCCTCTTTTTAATTAGTCATGACCTGGAAGACGACAGGGATGACAACTCATGCCCTACTTCCCCAACAGGCACTATCCTCTCTGCACTAGAGTGCATGCCACCCCAGCTTAATCTGTTTGCTTGTTAGCTAGCTCCCAACTTTCGAAGTGCCACAACCAGCTTGCAGAGTTTGTAAGCTCTCAATTGGTCAGAATCAAGGAATTTATGAATGTAAAAAATGCTCTCCTGGTAAAAAGATTTAGCCACGTTCTAAAAGAAATAAAGTAAATTAATTCCCAAGCAAGAAATGACTGGCTGGGGCATTGGTGTGGTATTCAGAAGATCTGCATTCTATTTCTAGCTCTGCCATTGATCTTCGGAGTGACCCTGGACAAGTTATTTCCCCTCTCTGGGGCTGTTTTTCCTCATCTGTACTGTGCCTATAGCATAACAATGCCTCCAGATGCTACAGCAATAAAACTAAATAAAGCTAAGACATTTCAACTGATTCAGAACACTGGAAGGTGCTACTTATTTTAAAACCACTACACTTAGAAAGACAGAGAATTCTGAACTCAGGTTCTATGAAACCTCAACTGACTATCAAATCCCATCCACTGTCCACAGGAAACCACCTTCCTTCCAGTCACTGTATGTCATCTCCAATAGTACAAGTCCTTACCTCATCTTTTGTAAAGAGAAATGAGGAGCCAGTCTACTGACTCTCCTCCAGATCAGCTGCTCATTCACATGGCTCACAGCAACATCACTTCTTACCCTTATACAATGCAGAACATCTGCCCCAGCTAAAATTCCACCAGAAGCCAGGCAAACTCACTTACTACATACTGTAGCTAGAAACCTCTTTCTTTACCTTATTCACCCCTATCCAGCAATAAAACTCTATCCTTCAAAAGCAAGCCTGAGTTGCATCTTTGCCCTATCCACTATACAAATTGGCCTCAGATATCAGTCTCACTAGCTGGAGTATGCTGAGACACATGTAGAACATAGGCCATTTACAGTTGTAGTCAGTGATGGTAAAAGTTCAAGTTGTTATACTTGTGTGTATACACTCACACAATATAGCATTCCAGGGGGGATGAAATGCACGTGCAATAACTATGTTGTAGACTTCCAGTGAAGACAATCTTGACTAGTGAGGTACCAATAGGAAAACGATGGTTTACTAAAGCTCATAAGAAAGGCTAGGTACATTTAACCAGTTCATTACACAGTGCTCTTACCACTATCAGAGGAATCTTCTTTTTTAGAACGCATCTTTCTCTTTCTCCCACGTTTTCCCTTCTTAGGCTCCCCTCCATTCTCTCCTTCTACACCATCTGGGCCAGAACAGTTATCTGCATGTCTAGCCATGGTGTTCTAATCAGGAAAAGGAAAGCAAAGACGGAAATCAAAAGCAGGTAGCAGGCCTGTATTTACAAGCCACATTGTACTTCGGATAGCTTATTCCTTTCAAAAAATAAACAAAAAATCCTCACTTATGTAGAATCCAGAGAAACCAGTGATTGTGTTAATGTATGTTTATTTTGAGTTTTGTCATCAACTGTCTTTTAAGTTTCCTTAGGTGGTTATTGCTGCAAAGAATACACTGAGTCCAGCTTCCCTTCTCAAACACATGCTTACAGCTTATTGTTCTATGGAACAAGCTCCCTCCCCTTACAGAGATCAGTTTAAATCGTGGCCTGCTCACTTACCCTGCGAGTGAATGTTTTCCCACACTTCGAACAGACAAAGGCAGCAGGGACAAAGTTGGGGTCATGGTAACGTTTGAAGTGCATATCGAGGAGCTGTTTCTGACGGAAGGTTTTATCACAATGGCTACAGGCATAAGGCTTTTCTCCAGTATGGGTACGTTTGTGCATGATCATGTGCCGCTCCTATCATTGAGAGAAACACATTCAGAAGAGTAAGCAAAACACAGAGCAGTAATGCACATGAACTCAGATGCATGAATGCAAAAGGTTAGCAGTTGTCATTACTGGGGGGGGGGGGAGGGGAGGGAGGTAGAAGAGCTCTAATATTTCACCCTGAGAGCAGCATCTGGGAGGGGAAGAAGGTGCACCTTCAGGTGAGCTGGGACATCTTCATCCATGCTACATTCAGCTACCGGGATCCTAACTGCCGTCTCTTTTCCCTATGCCAGCCAATACTCCAGGGCTGTGACAAACATATTCCATTCTTTGTCTTCTTCAAAAGATAACTGCTGTAAAGAGACCCTTCGCTGGAAGGCTAAGGCCAGTGTAAAAGGGCACTACACTTTCCTAAATCAGTCCTTAACATAAACTGAAAGAGAAGGCATCAAATTTGATCAGCTACCAACATTAGTAGTTTCTTCTTTAATGTTTGATTTCTAGCCCACATTTGCTGTGCCTGGATGAGAATGCTGTTTTGGATGTTCACAAGGGCTGCGTGAACAACTAACCTCTCTGGAACCACCAGTTAGCTTACCTGTCTACATGCATAATCACACTGGTCACACTTGAAGCGCTTCTCATTCTTGTGAGATTTCTGATGCTGGATGAGAGCGTATCGCTCGTGGAACACAGCATCACAGTAACGGCACTTCTTGCCCTGCTCAATGTAGGAATGCTGCTTTCGCAAATGAACACCTAATAGCACAAGAAAAAGTCTTTTTAACCCTTTGCTCTCCTTGTATTACAGCTGGTAAAGATTTTCTCTTAATACCTATCCTCTTGAGTGCTTTCATTATATAATCTGGTTGGAAGCCAAAAGCCTGGGTCCTATTAATACTTTGAAATTACATTAACAGGACCATGCATGTTTAGCAATTTCTTCCTCAAATGTCTGCTTTCCTGAACACCAAAAAAGTTTGTTTCCATTGCCAAACTAAATGTACATATACTAATTTGCTGGGAAAGTCCCCAAGAACTAACTGCTCATTAATAAGCTCATTAAAATATGATTTATTAAAGCACAAAATTATGTCCCATGAAGAGTAGGAGTTAAAATACAAGGCAGGCAGATTCTTGTGTGTGTGGCAAAACGGGCTAGGTAAAACAGTGAGAGTATCAGCTCAGGGTTTAGCGTTAGTAGTTTCGTTGCTTTGTGGGTTTCAATTGGACCCTTCCATTTACCTTGGGGGGGAGAGGGGATAGAGAGAGAGAGAGAGAGAGAGAGAGAGAGAGAGAGAGAGAAAAAAAGATGTTAAAAAACTCCATACAATTGTGAAAATGAGAATAGATCATTCAAGTCAAAGTGGGATTGCCAGGAACCCAGCCATGTTGTACCACACTTCACCACAGAACAATTATCAACTCCCTATGTTGTGACAATAGCAATTTATAAAACAAATCTTGAAAGACTTAACCATAGCAAAGGGAACTGCAATGCTACAATCCAGCAAGACTATTATCCCTGTTAGAACCCCACACAGTGTACGATGACTATCTCAAGTGATTTAATGTGCCAGATTTCTCTTCTATGAAAAACAGCCGAAGGACTTTTGTCCAGAAGACAGTCATTTCACTGCTCCAAGTTTAGTTTAGGATAGCACAGTTTTGCCTTTAAACTCACTGAGCCAGTCTAACACCTTTAGATGGGCAGAGACAGCAAAATTCTGTAGAGTCTGGAAACGCATTTTATTTTGGCTCAGTAAGTGCATGTCTATGGGAACCATACCGGTGGGCCTGCTTTGTATTCTTAATAAGCATACTGCCACTCTGGAATAGTATTAGAAACAACCAATAGTTTTCACAGTAAGGGGTTGTTATTATAAATCAACAAATTACCATCCAACACCACTCAGGTCAGTAAGCATCACATTTTGCACCACTCAAGAATCTACAGTCTATGCAATTTAGTCTAATTTAGTTTAATCCCCATGCCTTGTCAAGACTTCCCTGTCAACTCTGGTCTGTTCAAAGACATTTTTCACCATCAGGTTAAGTGGAACTTACCTAAGTCACTCTTCCTTGCTATGACAGTGTCGCAGTGGGGGCAGTGAAATTTGGCCACATTCTCTGTGTGCTTCTGTAAAATGTGCATTTTCATGGTGCCACTCTGGGTGAAGCGAGCATGACAGATGTAACATTCATAAGGCTTCTCTCCTTTGATAGGGGAAAGAAAGAGTATTTACTGCATGAAGTTAGTTTTATTAACCAGACTTGTCTAACTAAAAACATACCTGAATTGGAAAGGACAGTCAAAATGTGGATTTGGTGGCTCAAAAATTTAATGCTCTGATTATCTATCCCTTTCAGAGGCTAGAGAAGTTTAGGGGAGTCTCAGTCTCCTATTACACATCTGTACACATCACAAAGCAACTGTCCAACTCATTACCTTAGTTCCAAAATAGACCTGCCTCGCTGAGGATTTAGGTACAGCAAGAGTTTTGTATGGGGCTAATATGCAACATGTAAGGCTTTGGCACACGCTAACAGATTTTTGCTTTCACAAGTGCCAATATCCTCCTCCCTCCCCTCCACACTTACAAGACATTTTTTCGTTCACTCTTTAGCAGCAAGATTAGTATTGCACTAGTGTTTGTTGTCAATTATCCATGGAATTTTCACAAACTAGCTTAGTGAAATGCTCCTGTAGCAAATAAGTGTGACCCTGAATGTCTGCGAGAAGACTGAAAGTGGGGTAAACACTAATGTTCAGAGATTTATATTGATTTATATTACCCTTCCATTTTATGGTATTCTAGAGCTCTCATTCTACTAAGCAGATTTTTAGTTTTCTGTGACAAAATTGGAGACAGGCTTTCTCAAGCAAACTCCCATTTCTCAATTCAGTAACAACTTTCAATGTACAGATTTAGTTGCTAAACCTGAGTGCATGCTCTTCACTTGCAGACTTTACACTTTTTCTACATAAACATGAAGCAATCTTTCATTTTGCTAGGTTCATGGTGACAGATGTGTTGAGAGCTCTAGCATATGTTAGCATTCCTGAGCCTCTCTGCCCAATGCTGAAGCACCAATACCACATTAACCAAGCATGGAATAATCAATACCAGAGTGGGTTCTCATGTGCCTCTTCAGTTTGTAAGTATCCCTGCTGGCGTAACTGCACAAGCTGCACTGGAATGGGCGCTCTCCAGTATGAGAGCGAATGTGGCGTTTCAACTTGCTGACCTGAAATCCAAGAATATCATTGGTGTTAGCACAGATTAATAAACCAGCCTTTCAGAATCCAAACCAAGAAATTCAGTGATAAGTTTTGGGTTTTTTAATCTGAAGTATTCTGCTGGTTTACTGACTTCTTGTATTACCCAAAAGGTTCAGCTCACGTTACAAATCAGTATAGATGTGAAATGGAATAGCTTCAGCAAGAGTGTATGGGGGTGCTGCATGGTTACTGACCCACAACAAAAAAAATCCCAGCACAAGCTAGCTCAGGGGAATGATCTGCATAATGATTATCTGGTTATTTCTCAACAACTACAATATGTAAATCACAGTCCTGCATTTATTGCAGCCCTCAGAACTTCATATCCATAAAGTACTCAGATTAAAAGTCCACAATAACTGCACAGCCAAAGAACCTAGATGGTGCTGTTGGTTGGGTTAAACCTTGCTGTTATGAATCAGGCACAGCCATCATCTTTCATTCAGGATGAATGTAAAGAAGTGATTGAAATAATAGCAGTCTTCAAATCCAAACCAAAGACAAATGCAAGGCTGCCCAGAAATGTGTGTGTGAGTAAGATAAGGAGGACTCGGAGATCGCATAGAATAAAACAGGCATAGCCTGGAGAATCTGTGATCCTGACAGAAGACTAAAGAGGGGGCATGTGGTGCTGGCTAAAGAGGCTTGTGGCTGTAAGAAAAGAATCTCTTGTGTTTGGTGGTTCTTGTGTTCAAGGAAAAAACTTTGTATACTCCTTGCCAATAAACACGAAAATACATGTCTATCATAATTTTCTCCTCCTAACTGGAGCATCCACAACACCATGAACTTGGCTAACCACTCAGATCAAAAAGAGGCAACTATAATGAGACTAAAATGCCCACTTCAATGTCTTCCTGTACCATCTCAACTTATCACTGCATGTCTCACTCCTGTCAACCATGCTGATCCTTAGCTTACCTAAGTCTCTTCTCCCTACTACCCAGCATGAGAAATTTCTTTTTAACGTTATTTATTTTAAAAACTCTCTTTCAGCTTCAGTGCTGATTAGAGAAAGCAGAACATTCCAGGGAGCTGTCTCACAGTCAGCTTTTCAATAACTTTGAATGAGAAGACAGACTTTCAGAGAAGAGAGATGCAAGAAAAAACCCACCACATATGACTCAATCTGACAGCAGAAGCTCATTCTTTTTAACAAGCAAGTGCACGGTACAAGACAGAGCACATTTCTTAAATCTTAAGGTACATTTATCTCAAAATATTGTTGCCTCCTACATCCAGGAGTTAGCTAATTAATCCTGAATGTTGAATTTTATTATTAATAAAACTCTGCTATTGGGTCCCCAAAAGGTAGTGAAAAATCCGTAGGCTTGTGGTGCGCATACAACTCACAAACCAATTTCTCTTTATTTTAATTTTTTTTAAAAAAAACTTACCATTTGCTTTCAAAGACAGTCCTTATTTACAAAATTTCTGCTCAAAGACACTTTTTATGGCCAAAGTGTAAACTCCTTTAAATAAAATGGTTTAAAGCAAATTATTATAAGAGCCTTGCCATGTATGGCATGAATGGTTGGTTCTGTGGTAATGATTAACCCAAACATACCTCTACACTAGCATAGTCACACATCGAACATTTGAATGGTTTCTCATGAGTATGTTTGTAACGGCGATGCCGAACCAACTCTCCACTGGTCACAAAAGCCATGTCACAGTCTGGGCACTTGTGAGGGCGAGTACCTATATGTGTATAGCCAGAAAGGAGGGGGAAAATATTAAAGCTGAGTGATGAGCCAACGAAAACAACACATGCTAGCTTCGCTTTTATAAATTAGAAACTTTAGATTCATAATCTGAAAAACTGTGGCACAGATATTGTGCGTGTGAACTGAAAAGTTGCCACTTTTGTGTAAAACAGCCATCACTACTAAAGAGATTTACAATTTTTGAGGATGATCAAAAGGATGTATTTAGCTAAACGAAACACCATATACATAAAGAAAACAGTGTATTGTCTTCTGATCCCATTGTTATTCCTAAAATCCAATCATTTTGCTAGGTGTTGTGTATAGCGTAAATTGGGAATATGGAAACATCTTTCCCATCCACTCACTCTGTTGCAAGTGGTGGCTTTATTTTTGTTCTCATTCCCATTCGCCACTGGGCAGGTACTTTAAGAAGCCTCTATAATAAAAGTAAGTTATTAATTTCTATTTTTCTGTTTCCCATATAAACTTTACAATAATTTTGTATTGGTCCCCCTTGTGCTCTTTTATTGGGGATTTCTGTCATCTTTGGCCCCGTCCTTGTCCTGCTTCCACATAAGAAAGAGCATCAGCATGGAACTGATGTAAGCTTAGGGCCTGAATCAACTTCCACTGAGGCTAGATCAGGCCATTTGTCAAGTTGTATTCATGTGCACACTGGCCCAGCAAGGCAAAAAGCAAAGCTAACTGGGCTCACATCAGAAACACTGAGGTAACACCACTATGAATGCCTCTCCCTACAGTAAGAGTTTATGGGAGAAATTTTGAAGATACAAGGGAGGGAAGGACTAATATGAAACAGTGAATCCTATAAAATTCCTACTGTACAGGATGTGTAACTAACATTGTCTTTACTGATTAAACAGCATCAGCTCTGCATACAATACCTGTGTGAGTATTGAGGTGGTTCCTCAGCAGCGTGACTGTCCGGAAAGCTCTACCACAGAGATGGCACTTGTGTGGTCTTTCATCAGTGTGGCTTTTCATGTGGCGGTCCAAGTTAGAACGACGTGGACAAGTATAACTGCACAGCTCGCACTGGAATGTCTTCTTTACACCTGGCCACAAAACAAACCAGCTTTACTCTAATCAGCCACATACTCCACTACAGTATATTCTGTTAGGTTCAAGATTCCAATAGTCTTTCCTTGTTCCATGAAAATATTGCATGGAAAGTTGTCTTGTGCAACTAAATTGAACTCTACTTTCTATTAGAAATAGAAGGCAGTGACAAGCTACTGTTTTAGGATTTTAATTAGCATGTCAGTAATCATTTTTCTCCTGCACAGTCCTCACAGGACAAAAGGCTTTCCCATCATTAATAATCAAAATTTATAATAAGAGAAAATCAAAACACAAACACTGCATTCTTTTGCTGTCAATTCTATCTGGTAACTGGTTAAAAAAACCACCACTACAGTATCTGCGTTTTTAGCATTTAGTGTAAAACTGTTCATAAAAGTACTAAAATCTTGGAAATAAACATCTATATTATCCAGCTAAATGTCATAAAATAGAACCCTTTCAAGTCTAGTTGTACAGTAGCAACGAGGTCAACGTGTCATATTTAAAGCAAAGTAAACAGCTATGTAGCACAGGAACAGAAGACGGAAGTTTCTCTGAAAATGGAAGAACAGACAACTTCTACTTATAGCTTTAATTAATAACAAAGGAAATTTTTTTACTAACACAATATACAGTCTAGCTGAATTTGTCATTTCTTTGTCAACTCTTTTGTAAGCTTCCATTGTGACAAATACATTTTAAACAGAGCTACTTAAGAATAGTTAATTTACCTTTCTTTTTGATTTTTGTTGGTTTAGGGGGCTTCATGTTGCCCACCACCTTTTCTGCATTAACCTCAGACAGCAAACCCTCCTGCTGCTCCTCTTCGAAGTCATACACAGACACATCCACATCTTTGCCTTCCTCAGTGTAGCGGAGCTTGCTCTTTTTGGTTTTCTTCGTTTTTTTGGCTGGTGGCTGATAGTCTGGATCTTTCTGCCAATTGGGATCTTCCTGTGGCTGAAGTTCACCTTGTTCTAGCGTCTCCACCTCACCATTTGCACCTACTTTCACTACCTGGAACCCTTCTGGTAAAGGGAGCGTGTGACAGATCATAGGCTCTCCCTCCTGCAGGCCTCCTTTGGAAACCTCATTTTCATAGGCTCCCTGAAGCTCTTCCACAGAAGTAGTGGCAACAGGTACAGTCACTGGAACAGGTACTTGGACAAGCTGAAGCTCACCAAGGTTTATAGGCTGTTCTTCCATATTAACAACCTGAAGTGTTATTATCTGTGTGTCATCTACTGTAGCCTCTGCTTCCTGAGCCACTGTGCCTTCCATTACTTCAGTCTTCATTTGAAGAAGTGTTGGATCCAGCTGTTCCATCATCACCATTTGCACGCCACTGTTGACATCCTGCACTACTTCACCCCCATCTGCTTGGTTCGGTGGTATATGGCAAGCATCGTCCTCCTGCCCACCTTCACGGCGTCTTTGATAAGTCTTTCTTTCTTTCCCCTTAATGAAAGTTTCAGACTCCTCCCCAATAGCTTCGATTGTCTCGCTTTCCATTTTGCCTTCCTGCTGTAGAAACGAGAAAGGTATTTTATGGGGTCACTTAGAAGATGACTGTTTTGACAGCAAGCAGTACAAACTGATGGACAGAAGTTCAGACTGAAGACAAATGATCAAACAAAAGGGACCCATTACATTCACTGATATTCTAACACAGAAACAAAGCAGAACTTTGGATTCACATTCTATTGACCTACTGCTGATAACATAGCTTTAATACCAAAGTAGTAGAAGAACACAATCTGAAGTGAAACAACTACTGTGTCAGTTTCAGTGAAGAAAGGGATAGGGGGAGAATAGAGTAAGTGATATGCACATTTCCTATTTCATACTTAAAACAAACAATCTACAAATCCCAAAGGCAGGATGTACCCTGGTATTATCCATTACTCATAAATTATTGCTTATGCATCTTATAGTCTCACTTTACACATTGCCAGCAATATCACACAGGCAATCGTGAACTATTTATTTTTAAAAAGCATGAAAATAAAGTAATAACAATATGGCTGCAGTCAGCTTTTGTTACGAAGCACCAGTATACATTGACTTGGAAATTTTATTTGGTCCTAAACCTGCAAGATTTATTCTTAAAACAGAAGGAAGATGTTTCTGCAAAATCTGAAGAGAGTCAACCTGTCTAGAATTATAAGTCATTAAAAAAATACCCTAAATGGAATTCTGAATTCACATTTCTGTCTCCCTCTAGCTCAGAAAAAATACAACTTTCCACGTTGTTCAATCTCTGTAAAGATTCATATGCAACCACATTCAAAGAAAACAGATTTAGTAACATTTGCTGTGAATCATTTGGAGCCCAATCCTGCTCCTTTTAATGTAAAGGGGTGCTTTTAATGTAAAGGGGTGCTTTTAATGTAAAGGGTGTGGACACTGACTTCAGTGGAAACAGGATCAGACACTACATGTATTTGTGCACGTTGCCCTCTACTGGCCAGCTGCAGCTTAGCAAGAACATCAGGATCCTTCTACTGCAGGGGTAGGCAATGAATGGCGCACGTGCCAAAGGCGGCACGCGAGCTGATTTTCAGTGGCACTCACACCATCTGGGTCCTGGCCACTGGTCCGGGGGGACTCTGCATTTTAATTTAATTTTAAATGGAGCTTCTTAAACATTTTAAAAACCTTATTTACTTTACATACAACAATAGTTTAGCTATGTATTATAGACTTAGAGAAAGAGACTTTCTAAAAACCTTAACATATACTACTGGCATGCAAAACCTTAAATTAGAGCGAATAAATGAAGACTCGACACCCCACTTCTGGAAGGTTGCTGACCCCTGTTCTACAGCTAACATCTTCCTTTGGCTCAAATGGCCTGCATTTTTGGAGCTGTAGGATTGGAGTTCTAGGGGTTTATAATGTGGAGAGGTGCTTGCTTAAGGTTGCCATCAGTCATAATAAAAGGCTGATTTTGATTCCTCTTGTAACCAAAAAGATAATTTAATGTTTGCAAAATGTTTATAGCTAGATCTTGTTGGCAACAAGAACATACCAGAATTTTTTAAAATAAAAATGTTAATATGTAAACATAGCTCCTTTCTGAAATTTTGGTCCAATATTGCCGTTAAAAAACTCACTAGAACACAAAATTTCAAGCATTGGTAGATTTTGACAATGGCTTGTGCACAAAGTAGTTTTTAAGAGTAGAAATAGTAAGGTTTTTAAGAAATTGCCATTATTTGGAAACTAGACAAATATCTGTCAAAGCCAATGGAGAAAAATCATGGTCACTGTGGCTATTTTCATCACCTACTAATGAAATAGCTGAGGCTCTCCTTTAGAAAAGAGAAAGTAAATTCCAGAATCTGGTAAAATGACAACTTCTGTATTCCAACAAAATGACCCCTCAGTCTTGAGAGAACATGCACAAGTTTTTTTTACAGGTGGGATAACACAGGGTCGAAGATTAAATTAGTTTCCATATGAAGCTACAAATAAAATCAGGATTGGAATTCTGATCTCTGAGATGAGACCCCAACACTAGACCAAAGTGTCTCTCAGAGTATTTCAAAATTCTACACTTAGGGATGGTCTACACTGCGCGCGGGAGAGGGGGGAAATCGACCGAAGATACACAACTTCAGCTACAGGAATAACTGCAGGGAGTGACAGCTCAGTGGTTTGAGCATTGGCCTGCTAAATGTAGGGTTGTGAGCTCAATCCTTGAGGAGGCCATTTAAGGATCTAGGAGAAAAAAAATCGGTCAGCAGACAGTACTTGGTCCTGCTAGTGTAGACAGGGTACTGGACTCAATGACCTTTCAAGGTCTTTACAGCTCTATGAGATAGGTATATCTCCATATATTTAATAATATAGCTGAAGTCGGCAAATCTTCAGCCAACTTACATGCCGTCCTCGTGGCGGTTGGCAGTATGCTCCCCCGTCAACTCCAGCTTGTGGCGAGCTGGAGTTCCAGAGTCGACAAGGGTGCCTCTGGCAATCAATTTATCACATCTTAATGAGATGCAGTAAATCAATCGCCAAAAGATCAATTGTTCCCCACCGATCCGGCGGGTAGCTAAGACCTACCCTCAGTGAAATCAGCTAATTGGGGGTTTACTAAGGTGGCAGGAATTGTTAAGAGCTTTGGGACACTAAAGATGAAAAGCTGTAAAGTAAATGCAAAGCAGATTATTAGACATATTTTATACTGGGTAAATAAAGCACAAAAATCTGTGGCCTGATTTCCAGTGGTGCTTAGCACATTCAACTCCTGTTTGATTTCAGTGAGAATTGTTCAGCACCTCTGAATATCAAGCCACTTAAACAGTTGCCTAAGTATTATTTAGATTAGTTTTCTATCTCCATTTTGAAAAGATACCAGTGTATACATGTATATTACACACACATCTGTCTCTATTTTATTGCATCTTTTTCAGATGTTCCTCTCTTCTTCAGTCTATTGAGTATTCTGCCTAAGCACTTGTTGCTTTGACAATGTATCAACATCATGGTCTGCTCAAACTACGGTTCATCTGCTAGGGTACAACCTATGATTTTCAGAATGTTTCTTGCAACCAGAAGTTGCAGTCTCCAGGGGGCACTGAATACTAGAAGTACTGATATTTTGCTTCAGATACACTTCCACCTCCCTCTTTCCTAATACCTGTCAGCTCTTCAATGTATAGTAATTCACATGGACAAACATCTGAGAAAGACCTGAGTGCCTGATACTGACTGGTAGTCTGCAGGGGATCAGAACAGAGCTTTGTCTTTATCCCACAGTGAAGGCGTACGAGCCTGGGCAAACTGTCTTCTAATACAGGGCTTCTGAACCTTTTTCCTTCTGAGGCCACTCCAACATGCTATAAAAATTCCATAGCCCACATGTGGCACAACTACTGTTCTTCTACATATCCAGTAGATTAAAAGCCAGGGCTGGTGTTATGCGGTAGAAAGCAAAGCAACTGTGTGGGGCCCCATGCCACAGGGTGTCAACCCCAGACAGTAGGGCTCAGGCTTCGGCTTTCTGTCCGGGGCCCCAGCAAATATAACACCGACCTCGATCTCTGGTTTATTTTGGTGAACCCCCATAAACCTGCTTGTAACCCCAGAGGTGGCCCCAGACCTCTGGTTGAGAACTGCTGTTCAAATTACAATTATCCCAGGTATTTGGGTAGGACATGGAAGGTTAAGAGATAAAAGGGGGCATCACTCTTTATGTGAGAAGAAATAATAGAATTAAGTAAGTACAGCAAGGCAGCGAAAGCATGATCGGAAGACAGGAATAGGGAAGAAGAAGAAATAGAGTAAATGCCTTAGGGTTAATTAAACTGTATGTATTCACAAGCTGAATTTATTCTAATGCATTGGGATAGAATACAAGTTTGCACAAAAGTCCTGTAAATCTATGTGTAAATAAGGAACAGTCCACAAGCTCATGGTTAGTTACTACGGTGACCTCGTTGTTTTCTGAGTAGTGTAACACTGCATAAACACAAGCCTCTGTTCCATTTGTGCTTACTATCCAAGAAGGAAACCAAGATGCATGTATTTCTTCAACTCTTCTTTCTTTACTACAAATATTACAGGTAGACACTATCCACCACCCTTTTCCAGGAAAGCAAAGTCTGAGAAACTGACTAAAGGAAAGTGTACATTACAAAATTAAGTCAACTTAAATTACATCAATGTACAGCTGCTGCAGTAATTAAATTGCTTTTGCATATCCACACTACACCTTCTCTCGGTGGTGCACATCCTCACTAGCAGTGCTTGCACTGACACATAGAGCAGTGCACCGTGGGATAACTATGCCACTCAACTTGCCACCATCTAGCGCAGGGTGTTTTGGGAAGGATATGTAATACCTCAAGGGGGCAAACAAATCATGCAGGGGTAACTGGGAATATAGTTTCAACATCTCAATGTTTTGAGCTTCTTTTCAAAAGCCTCGCAAAGTTGCATGTCTGCCACCTCTGAGAGAAGCATGGATTCTGCACAGCTCTGTACTATTATGAGGAGCAGTGTGAACACATCACACCTTATCCAGCAGTATTTGCAAGGCTGCCAGAGGACTTGGGCAGAACAAGACAATTCCTTGGAGGCTGCCTTGCTGTACGACGTAGAAAGAAACAATTCACATTTGTTATTGGCATTCATGGAGCAGCTGCAGACAGCGGAGCCCCAGTTCTGGGCCCAAGAAACAAGCACTGACTGGTGGGATTGTACTGTTATGCAAGTACAGGATGACCAGCAGTGGCTGCAGAACTTTCAAATGTGCAAGACCATATTTCTGAAAGTGTGTGCAGAGCTCGACCCAGCCTTCTGGCGTAGTGACACCAAAATGAGAGCTGCATTGACAGTGGAGAAGCAAGTGGCGATCGCTGTGTGGAAGTTTGCAATACCAGGTTGCTATCAATCCACCATAGGGGCTGCTGTGATGCAAATTTGCGGGGCCATTAATCGCATCCTGTTGCGAAGGACTATGACTCTGGGCAATGTGAAAGACATAGTGGATAGTTTGCAGCAATGGGGTCCCCGAACTGCGGTGTGGTAACGGATGGCAGGCATATCCTTATTTTGGCACCAAACAACCTTGCCACAGAGTACACCAATGGAAAGGGATACTTTTCTATGTTACTGCAAGCGCTGGTGGACCATTGGTGATGTTTTACCAACATCAGTGTGGGAGGTCACGGAAAGGTGCATGATGCACGCATCTTTAAGAACACAGGCCTGTTCAGAAAGCTGAAAACAGGACTTTCTTTCCAGACCAGAGGATCACCATAGTGGAGATTGAAATGCCAGTAGTGATCCTGGGAGACCCAACCTATCCTTTACCCCATGGCTCATAGCCACCTTGACAGCAGCAAGGAGAGCTTCTGCTACCGGCTGAGGTGGTTCAGGACACAGCTGCTGTCAGTGGCACAGCTTTCGGAACTGGGCACCACTCTCCTGCTGCCCAGCTTCAGGCAGCACCACTGCCAGCAGAGGCACAAAAGTAAGAGTGGCAATACCACAGCCCCCTAAGGCTTGCATCTTCCTTTCACGTCAGGGCTCCCCATTTGAGAAATGCAGCAGAGAAATCACAATTTTTTGTGGATTGCAAAAATAGCAAATTTTGCAGATGTGTAACACAAAATGTGTGAGTTCTCTGTGATTTAAGCAGACCCCCTACTCATAACACAAGATCAAGCGGATGTTAAAAGAAACTGAAAAGCAGCAAATTTAAAACCGAAAGTGACTTTAAACCCCCTCCCCAAACCCCCCAACCTTTCCCTCACCCACAATGCATAATTCACCAGTGAAAGTAACTAGCTATATATCAATGGGGTTGAGTGTTAGACATTTATATGAATAATGAAAACTCATTCAATTACTTTTGGATAGGATAACAAGAGACATACCCTCATACTTCAAGGCACGAGCCAGGACAGGAAGAGGATTCCCGTTATTCCATAGCTATCCTTTTTCCTCTTGTCTTGAGTAGGGAAAAAGGTTTTTCTTCAAAACATATTTGCATCTACAAGTGTTGCTAGTTAGTCTTAGTCACACCTAGGGGCTGTCCCCTTAGTACTCACCATTTACAATAGGTACCATCATCTATTTAAACAACAATTAATACTATAATCAACATTTTTTAGAGAACATCTGTTCCCCCTCAAATTTAGACATGGTCTGTAGGGTTTCTTGCATCTTTCCCTGAAACATCTGGTACTTGCCATGGTCAGCGAGTGCCAATATGTTTTTTAAAAAGCAAGTTTGCAATCCAGAAAATTCCAAGTTAATGTGACATCAATCAAACAATCAAAAATGTATGAAAGTTAATCTAACCTTAACTCTGCCATCTTTTTATTCTTGTCCATATACACACTACAGTTAATCTATGCTTCTCCAAAGTACTTATCACTGTAATATATGGACACATAACCAGACCACTTAATATCAACATGCACATCTTTGCTGACAGTCATCTATACACTAACATATGCATACCTAGCCACCTATTAGGGCCCTACCAAATTCACGGCCATGAAAAACATGTCACAGACCGTGAAATCTCACCTCGCCATGAAATCTGGTCTTTTGTGTGCTTTTACCCTACACTATACAGATTTCACAGCAGAGACCAGCATTTCTCAAATTGGGGGTCCTGCCCTAAAGGGAGTTCCAGGGACAGGAGCGGAGCCTCAAGGTTAGTTTTTTGGTGGTGGAGCGGAGTCATAGTATTACCACCATTATTTCTGCGCTGCCTTCAGAGCTGGGTAGTCGGCGAGCAGCGGCTGCTGGCTGGGAGAACAGATCTGAAGGCACTTCCCCACCAGCAGCAGTGCAAAAATAAGGATGGTAATACTATAGTATGCCACTCTGACTTCTGTGCTGCTGCCTTCAAAGCTGGGTAGCTGGAGAGTGGTGGCTGCTGACCTAGGCCGCAGCTCTGCAGACAGCAACGCAGAACTATGGGTGACAATACCATATCATGACATCCTTACTTCTGCGCCGTGGCTGGCTAGCTGCCCAGCTCTGAAGGCAGCAGTGTTGAAGTAAGGGTAGTAGCAATGCAACCCCCGCTCACTCCTTTTTGGGTCAGGACCCCTATATTAAACCAACCCTTTGAAATTTCAGATTTAAATAGCTGAAATCATGAAAATTACGATTTTTAAAATCCTATGACTACAAAATTGACCAAAATGGACTGTGAATTTGGTAGGGCCCTACCTATTGCACACAAACAACCTGCTCTCCAGCTCACTCTCCTTGGATGAGCTAGACACATCACTTTGCACCCTCCATACTGACTCAAAAGATCTTCCCTGCAAAAGCTCGTTTATTTCCCTTTAAGTCAACATGCTATTTGTATATACTTCATTATCTACAAGCAGTTCACAACCACCCTCTACACCTATCACTGCACTGGAAGTCTCAAGGTACAAATCAACCCCTCCTGGACTTTGTATTGTAAGACCCATATTATTATTTATCTTCCTGTATAGGTCCTACATCCCTCCACCTACATACACCGATGTATTTGCCATAATCTCTACCCACTCTATAAAGACTGCAGACAAGTTGCATCTTATGCTGGGGTTACATTCTGCGGTCAGCGCATAAAGCAAAAACCGCGTATAGTCAAACACTCAAGTTGAATGGTGGGCGGAATCGCCTGTATTACAGATACAGTTTTTAAATTGTTATTTTTAAATTATTATTTTTCTCTTTTTTTATTTTTTTTGCCGACCGCGCAAAGCTGAATTCGTGCATGTTAAATGCGCATAAGATGCGACTCGCCTGTATATTTAAACTGGACTCAGGAGCGTCTAACTCAGAGATTACAGATTTATCCAATCTACACAGAGAACAACTGAAATGTTTTACATTGCTCTGCTAGTAATTTAAAACACTGGACAAATTGTGATGCTTCTAGACAGATATCTACATTATCAGGAGGGTTTACAGAATATGACACAGTTAAAGGTACTTCCACTCTATATTTGCAATCTTTACAATTTGTTATGTCATTAGACCCATTTTAACTTTGAGATTTCTTGGCTTTCACACATTTGTGAGGTATTTACAACCTTAATTCCATCTTAATGTTTGTATCTGGATATTAATACTACAAATGGAAATGTGCCAGTTTCAAATCATGGGAATCCTGCATTTCTCATACACAAATTAGAGAATCATCCTACAGCTATTCAAATCAATGGCAATACTCCTATTGACTTCAATATTTCAGGATCAAGCCCTTATATAAACAGTCCTTCAGAACAACAGTTCTCAACCAGAGGTTCAAGGTCCCATGGCAGTCCGCCAAAATAAACCAGAGAACAAGGCCAGCATTAGACTCACTGGGGTCCAGGGCAGAAAGCTGAATCCAGAGCCCCGCTGCCTGGGGCAGACGATGAAACCTCAGCAACCTAGCTTTGTTGGGCTCCCTGTGGTGTGGGGCCCGGGTCAATTGCTCTGCTCTGCCCTTAACACTGGCTCTGGCTTTTAATCTACGGAAAAACCGTAACAGTGGCACAGTTGGAATTTTTATAGCATGTTGGGGGAGCCTCAGACAGAAAAATGTTCAGAACACCAGGCACTTTTGAAACACCCATGGAAAACCTTGGCTAGTTTCAAGACTCTTGTGGGCAAGAGAAGCTCTGCTGTGACAGAATAAAGGCAGAATTCTATTACATCTGAAATTTCTATTTCTACTGCTAAGTAAGTCCAGAGAAGAGAAAGATGCAGGAGAAAGAAACGCTAATAGCAAAAAAAAAAAGAAAGAAAGAAAAAAAAGTTGCTGAAATACACAATTAATAAGTATGTCCTTAATATAAATTTAAAGAACTTTGTCCTGAATTTTTCAGCAACTAGGTGATAAAGAAGCTACAAGATATTTATTTTTCCATTGGGTTTTCCCATTCGACGGTTCCTATCACATAAAATTAGCCAAGTGTGAAAAATCCATTCTGTTTTGGTGAGCAACAACATTAAGAGATTTATTAGCAGCAACACAAGCTCAAACTAGAATATTAAGCATGCTTCCCCTAATTGCACACAGACCTTTTTTCCTAGCTGAACTAGATGGAAGGTTCTTTCTGTGAGCAATGCAGGACACGGTTAATAAAATAAAACATTTCATGCAGCACTTTCTTCCTCAGACAACCTTGCCAGAGTTTAATACCTACTGCCTGTAGGCATTCAGGCTACCACAGATAGACAGTGAGGCAAATATTGGTGAAATAGCAGGAACAACATTAATATCTGCACTAGTCTTTCCTGTTCAAAGCCACTTTTAATAGTAAAATAAAATGTGACCTTGAGACCGAAGCCTCCAAGGAACAATTTTAAAAACTTGTATGCAGTAAGTCACCAGAACTAGATTGTTACTTGCACAAGGATTCTGAAGGAAAGAACAGTATAATACCGAAATAGCAGAATTTCCATACCTTGTCACTATTCTAGACGTTAGAGATGGAAGAGATTCATTAAGGTCCTCTAATTTAACTCCTTAGCAGTACAAGATATAAATAATTAAATCCCATACTTCAGGCCATCAGCAGATTGTAGAATGAAAACAGCAAGGAATTTCACCTTCTCACAGATCAAAACTGGGTTCTTTTCACAGTCATCTGATGCATGAGTTAGTGGCCAATACACCAGAGGATATTAGACTTCAAAGAATCCATGTGCTGTAAATCCTATGACATTCAAATTATACTGTGTAATGGGAACAAGCTCTCTCTGAGGCCTTGGCTACACTGGCACTTTATAGCACAATAAAGCCGCCCAGAGTGCTCCACCTTACTACCCGTCCGCACTGACAAGGCATGTAGAGTGCTCTGACTCCACAGCTGGAGCTCTCCTGGTACTCCACCTCTCCGAGAGGAATAACGTTTGTTGCGTTCCCGCTGGAGCACTGCGGCACCAGGGTGGACACCTAATGTGCTCTGATTGGCCTCCAGAAGTATTCCACAATGCCTGTTCTAGCCACTCTGGTCACCACTTTTGAACTCTGCTGCCCTGTCCTCAGGTGACCAACCGTCAGACTCACCACCTTTTTAAATTCCCAGCCAGGAGCTCTTCTCGAGCCAGGAGGAGGGCAGCCAGTCGCGGTGTCCAGTGCCTAGGGAAGGGCAAACAACAGAGGAGGTTCCTGGTAAGCGTTTTGTTTTTGTTTTCGGGAAGGAAGTTTTTAGGTGCAGGCTATTAGGGTGAGGAGGTTTTGGGCTGCATGCATGCCTAGATGTGGAACAGGGCATTGACGTGCTCTATCACATCGTGGTAATCGGCATCTGTTATCTCTTTAAAAGTCTCAGCCAAAAGTGGGCAATGCAACTGCGCAGTTTTACTGGGAGAGCCAGCATAGTTCTTGTCCCAGTCAGGCTAACCTGTCTGCACCACTCTGCCGCGAGGGGCCCACTGCTGCACATAGGCAAGCTGTGTATGGGCCAGGGCGGAAGCCGCATTGAAGTAGAAGACCCTCCCTTGCTTCCCCAGGCACCCTCAGCAGCAAGATACCTTCTAGGACGAGCTCCTGTGGAAAATGTTGGGATAGTGTTCAGTATAGATGCCCCCTGCAGCTGTTGGGTCTCCCCAAGGCACAAAAACCCAGAGGACAGTACAGCCATGAAACAATCAGTCCCTCTGAATCCTGTGCTTATTCACCATTTCTGGGGCTCCCATGGGTTATGTGCGCTCGCTTTGGGACAGGCAAATTATGGTTTTGCATGGACTGTGATTGCTCTCCTTAAGTACGGGGTAACCATTGCTCTGTCTGGTGTGTACAATGCAGCCTCTGTTAAGTGCTGCAATTTGCCTGTACAGGTGCAACCTTGAGATCTCCGCCGTCTGTCTTATCTCCGGCCGACAGACAGAGAAGACACAGGAAGAGGCCTTGTAAAAGCAAAGATGACATGCTGCACCAGGTGATGTAGCAGTCTGTGGAAGAGAACTGAAATGCACAAAAGGGAAGGGAAAGTGGAAGGAGAATCTGCCAGAAGAATGAGGATCACCAGCAGCAAAACGCGATGCTCCAGCAGAAAAGCACGGAATGACTGATCGGCATAATGGAGCGCCAAGTGGACTCTATCCAGGCACTTGTCATCACGCAGGCGGAGCACTATCACGCTCACCCCTGGCCCATAGCCCGTGTCCCAAAACTCTTTCCCCTGTGCTCCCATGTCTCCTCCAACCCACATTCCCCAACATCTGGGTTCTTACTGCCCCCAGCTGCCTCCTACATCCGTAGCTTCACCACCCACCCACGAAAACTATGACCCTTATCAACTGCACTCAGTCCCCCCTCCCCATGCCTTATAGTCATCCTGAAGTGCAGCACTCAGTGCACAGCACTCCAGACAGGATTCCAGAGTATGAAAGCAGGACATACTCAAGTCTGTGAGTGAACCGGTCCTGTCCCCACCCCACCCCACCCCCTTGCCCTTTTGGTATTTCTGTTTGTTTTCTTTCAATAAATGAATTTTTTTTTCAATAAATGGAGGTGTTTTTTTTTACTTTGAGAACATACTTTATTAGTGCATAAAGCAAAAGATACCTTAGCCCAGGAAAGCAACAAGCACTGCAAGTCAGTGTACCAAACACAACCATTGCACTTAACTCTCGCGCAGAGCACCAGACATTACTGGTGGCTTTCAGCCTCAAATTGCTCCCTCTAGGCATCCCTAATCCTTGCAGCCCCACACTTAGCCCCTCTAATAGCCCTGCTCTCTGGCTGTGCAAATTCAGCCTCCAGGTGTTGAACCTCCGAGGCTCATGCCTAAGTGAAGCTTTCACTCTTCCCTTCACAAATATTATGCAGGGGGCTAGCACACGGATATAACCGCAGGGATGCTGTCTTTGGCCAAGTCCATCTTCCCATAAAGAGAGGCGTCAACGGCCCTTCAAACAGCCAAAAGCACACTCCACAGTCATTCGGCACCAGCTCAGCCGGTAGTTGAATTGTTCCTGGCTGCTGTCCAGGCTCCCTGTGTAGGGTTTCATGAGCCACAGCATTAAAGGGTAAACAGGGTCTCCAAGGACCACAATGGGCATTTCGACTTCCCCTATGATGATCTTCTGGTCTGGGGAAAAAAGTCCCAGCTTGCAGCTTCTTGAACAGGCCAGTGTTCGGAAAGATGCATGCATCATGCACCCTTCCAGGCCAGCCTGTGTTAATGTTAATTAAACGCCCACGGTGATCCACAAGTGCCTGGAGAAGCATGGAGAAATACCCGTTTCGGTTAACGTACTCGGAGACTAGGTGGTCTGGTGCCAAAATAGGAATATGCGTCCCATTTATCGCCCCACCGCAGTTAGGAAAACCAATTTGTGCAAACCCAGCCACAATGTCATACATGTTACCCAGAGAAACGGTTCTTCTGAACAGGATGCGATTAATGGCCCTGCAAACTGGCATCAACAAGATCGCAACGGTCGACTTTCCCACTCCAAACTGGTTAGCGACCGATCAGTAGCTGTCTGGAGTTGCCAGCTTCCAGATTGCAATAGCCACAAACTCCTCTACCGGCAGGACACAAGATTGAGAGACGTCCTTACAAGGCAGGGTGGAGGGTGAGTTCAGTGCACATTCCCATGAAAGTGGCTTTTCCAATCCAAAAGTTCTGCAACGACTGCTCGTCATCCCAGACTTGCATGACGATGTGATCCCACCACTGTGCCTGTTTCCCGAGCCCAAATGCGGCATTCCACGGTGGAGAGCATGTCCGTCAATGAAACAAGCAATTCTGTGTTGTATGCATTACATGACTCGATATCATCAGAGTCATCCTCAGTGTCAGTTTGAATCTTAAGGAGTAACGCAACTGCCAAACGAGATATGCCGTTGAGACTCGTCAGCATGCTCCTCAACAGTTCGGGCTCCATTCCCGCAGACCGAAAGGGAAGACAGAGCGCACTGCATAGAAACTGCCGAAAGATGGCACGAATTGTGGACGGAAACACAGGGATTGCTAGGATGCGAAGCAATGCATCACTGGGTGTTGGGAAAGGATCCAGAATGCCCCGCACCTTATGCCCCCTTCCCAGAAGCCACAGCACCAGAATGAGAAGAGGTGCTCTATGGGATAGCTGCCCATAATGCACCACTCCCAATGCTGCTTCAAATGTTGTGACTGGGGCCACGCCAGTGCGCTTGCAACTGTCAGTGAGGACAGACTGGAGCACTTTCCCTGGTGCACTCTCCGAAGGCTGGTTTAACCCAAAGCGCTCTACAGCTGCAAGTGAAGCCAAGCCCTTAGAAGAGGACAAGAATAAAAAAAACCTAAATAATGTCTGAATGTCAGTTTTCTTTTGCTATCCCTTCTCTTCACATTTGTGTTCCTGACTCTTCTGTACTTCTACCTGGCTAGATTGTTCTTTTCAGTCTGGCTGCTCTTCACTCAGCACTTGATGTCAAAACAAATACTGTAGTTCAGAATGGAACAGATAAATAGTCCTGGTAAAATAATTCAAACAGGAAGGGAAGAAGTGTTCTCAGAATGTCTTATGTTTGCTTAATAAAAAAACTGCGTAGTTCCACATCTCTCCTCATGATGAACAGAATGAATATAGCCCAAGGGCTCCTATGCTGCTCAAGCAACAAAACTTGAACACAACTGCAACCATCTATTGAGTACAACAATAATAATTTCATTCTTTTTGCTAGGCAGAAAAAACATTGAAAAATACTCAAAATTAACCACAATATTAAATTAGACATCAAATATGGAGTCTTTGCAGTCCAGAACCATCAAATCCTGGAGATTTTTTAACTATGCATCAGGTTTCACTCTACCTTGTGTCACGGAATCCCAAATCCATTTAACGTGAGGGCACTTCCTTTCAGCATCAGATTAGTACAAACTAGAAAATACTGCCCTGCCACATGCTGCAAAAGCAGTATGTAGTAATATCAGGTCCACAACTGCAAAGGTCTATTAACAGAATAACAAAATCAGCTGTAGCATAATGTATTACCTTTTTATTGTTGGGATAAAGCATCCTCAAGTTTAGAGATGTAAGTCACAGAGACCAATTGTAAAGTTACCCCCAATTCAAGTGGGCTTCAAGTACTCAAGAGTTACATAAATTGAAAAAGTGTTTCAATTGAAAAATTAAGAGTCTGGCCACAATTATGATTAAGAATAGGCAAAAGAATTCTCTTATTCTGTGCAAGCAAAATTACAGGTATGCATATATGCAGAAAAACTCACATATATACAAACATACACACAAAATGGAGGCACCTAATAGCAACTCTATGATTCAATCTAAAATGGGCTTAAAATATAAATTTCTGCTTTCACTAAAAGTAGCTGGCCAATCAATCAGTGTGACGTTTCACAGTTTTTACGTGCTTTGAACTGTCTAACAAACAGTGTAGTTTCTCTTGTATTTAAAATTTACAAAGTATTTGAATCTGCACCCTGGCTGAAAATTTTCTTTGACAGTCTCACATTTCATTATTGTTGATCCCTCTTCAGGAGCATCATCTATCCTATAATATTTGGTAAGCAGATGAATTCTGAGTAGAAATAATGCAGTGTGTAGGGTTTTTTTGTTTTGTTTATAAAGACAGACAGATTTAGGATCTTTTTTGCCCCTACTCATATCGTAAGGGAGTTTGTGTGATGTACACATAAACCTGATTGGCAGGGATGGTGAGGTGTTCAGGTGCATGCAAGCCTGATGGCAGGGGCGAGGCACAAGATACATCAGGGGTGGGCAAACTTTTGGCCCGAGGGCCACATCAGGGTTGCAAAATCGTACAGAGGGCTGGGTAGGAAAGGCTGTGCCTCCACAAACAGCCTGGCCCCACCCCCTATCTGACCCCCTCCCACTTCCTGCCCCCTGACTGCCCCCCTCAGAATCCCCGACCCATCCAATCCCCACCCTGCTCCTTGTCCCCTGACTGTCCCCTTCAGACACCCTCCCGCCCCAACCACACACCACCCTGGGACACCACCCCTTATCTAAACTCCCTGTTAACTGTCCCCTGACCGCCCCTCCCGAGACTCCCCAACCCTAACAGCCACCCCAGTACCCAACCCCGCCCTGTCCTCTATCCACATCCCTGCCCCGACAGACCCCTGGGACTCCCATGCCTATTCAACCCCCATATTCCCCATCCCCTGACTGTCCCCCCACAAAGAACCTCCACCCCATCCAACTGTCCCCTGCTCCCTGTCCCCTGCTGACCACCCCCTGGAACCCTCTGCCCCTTATCCAATCCCCGGCCCCCTTACTCCCCCATGCTGCTCAGAGCAGCGTGTCTGGCAGCGACATGGCCCACCGGAGCTAGACACACCACTGCAGCACCGCCCAGGAGCAGCGGGCCACAGAGTGCTGCCCGCATGGCATGCTGAGGCTGTGGGAGCAGGGGTGACAGCGGGGGAGGGGCCGGGAGTAGCCTCCGTGGCCAGGAGCTCAGGGTCCGGGCAGGATGTGGCTCGCGGGCTGTAGTTCGCCCACCCCTGAGATACATACTTCTTTGTCAGGAGTCACACTTCTCTCTCAGATTCTGAAGGGTTTATGCACAGCTGCTGCTGGGTAAAATAGTCTCCATCAGCAGTTATAGTTCTTCTACTCCCCCCCTTCCACTCCCTAAGTCCTCCTACTTCTAAGCCTCCACCATTTCCTAACACTGGGGGAGAAAAAACCTAGTAAATATTAAAAAACCCTACCAGCTTTCTTCTGAAGCAGTCAGGGGTTTCTATACATGTTATATGAGGCAAAGCCACAAAAAAGGAAATTAAAAGTTAGGGCCCCAAACAATACAAACTCTCTACTCCTCCAACGACAAGTGCACACCTCACCATTACAACAACTACTGTGTGTCACAAGCCACGCAACTTTAACTTTCCCTCCTCTACATCAAAAATCCAGTAATAGAGCTGGGGGGAAGGGGAGGGTGGGAAATAATCTGGTAAAGGATAGCATCCAGAAGAGTGAAAGGGAGCAGATTAAAGTGTGAGCGATCTGTGAAGTATAACAGTTGTCACGGTGACATATGTACTTGTGGGTGGAGGTGGCTTAACTTTTAATTTCCTTGCTTTTTTGGGGGTTTCTCAGGGCTGGTCTACAATGTCTGGCTTAACTACACTGCTCAGGGCTTTGAAATATGTCATGTCCTAAGCGATGTAATCAAGCCGACCTAAGCCACGGTGTAGAAACAACTACGGCTGATGGAAGAATTTTTCTGTTGACCTAGTTACCTGCCTCTCAGAGATGGGTTTACTACAGCAACGGAAGAACCTATTTCATCACTGTCATAAGTGTCTGGTGCTACAGCAGCAGAGCTGCAGCTGTGCCACTGTAGTGTTTCTAGCATAGACATACCCTCAGGTATTTTACATACGTAGCAACCATAACTGCATCAGAACCAATTTGTATGCGAGCATGTGTGTGTGTGGGGGGGGGGTGAGATCTCTCTCTCTCTCTCTATACACACACACACAAAGAAATGTGCCTTCTAGAAAGGAGTAATGGTTTGTTTAGTACAAGGCTAAGGGTATGTCTATGCTACGAAATTAGATAAACTTTACAAAAGTTGACTTTTCTAAACAGATTGTATACATTCGATTGTGTCTGTCCCCACTAAACGCGCTAAGTCGGCAGAGTGCGTTCAACAGTGCTGAGGCTAGCATCAACTCTCGGAGCAGAGCACTGTGGGTACCTATCCCACAGTTTCCGCAGTTTCCACCACTCATCGCAATTCTGGGTTTAGCTCCCAGTGCATGAGGCGGCAAAAATATTCTCACAGGTTTTCATGGGCGCATCTCCTCAGTTGCCCCTCCCTCTGTGAAAGCAACGGCAGACGATCATTTTGCGCCCTTTTCCCTGGATTGCCCGCGCAGACACCATAGCACCGCAAGAATGGAGCCTGCTCAGATCACCATAGCAGTTATGAGCACTGTAAACACCTCGCGCATTATCGTGCAGTTTGTGCAGAACCAGAACCTGTAAATGGCGAGGAGGCAATGGCAGCACGACAATGAGAGTGATGAGGACATGGACACAGACTTCTCTCCAAGCACGGGCCCCAGCAATCTGGACATCCTGGTGGCAATGGGGCTGGCTCATGCCATGGAACGCTGATTCTGGGCCCAGGAAAACAAGCACAGGCTGGTGGGACCACATAGCGTTGCGGGTATGGGATGATTCCCAGTGACTCCAAAACTTTCAAATGCGTAAGGCCACTTTCCTGGGACTTTGTGACTTGCTTTCCCCTGCCCTGAAGTGCAAGAATGCCAAGATGTGATCATCCCTCACAGTTCAGAAGCAAGTGGCGATAGCCCTCTGGAAGCTTGAAACGCCAGACAGCTACCAGTCAGTCGGGAATCAATATGGAGTGGGTAAATCTACCGTGGGGGCCGCTGTGAAACTAGTATCCAACGCAATCACTGAGCTGCTGCTGTCAAGGGTAATGACTCTGGGAAATGTGCAGGTCATAGTAGATAGCTTTGCTGCAATGGGATTCCCTAACTGGGGTGGGGCGATAGACGGAACACATATCCCTATCTTAGGACCGGACCACCTTGGCAGCCAGTACATAAACTGCAAGGGATATGTTTCAATGGTGCTGCAAGCACTGGTGGATCACAAGGGACGTTTCACCAACATCAACATGGGATGGCCGGGAAAGGTACATGATGCTCGCATTCTCAGGACCTCTGGTCTGTCTGAACAGCTGCAGGAAGGGACTTATTTCCCAGACCAGAAAATTACTGCTGGAGATGTTGAAATGCTTATAGTTATCCTTGGGGACCCAGCCTACCCCTTAATGCCGTGGCTCATAAAGCCATACACAGGCACCTGGACAGAAGTAAGGAGCAGTTCAACTACAGGCTGAGCAAGTGCAGAACGGTGGTAGAGTGTGCATTTGGACATTTAAAGGCTCGCTGGAGCAGTTTACTGACTCATATAGACCTCAACAAAAAAAAATATCCCCATTGTTATTGCTGCTTGCTGTGTGCGCCACAATATCTGTGAGTGTAAGGGTGAGATATTTATGGTGGGGTGGGAGGCTGAGGCAAATCGCCTGTCCACTGATTACATGCAGCCAGACCCCAGGGCGACTAGAAGAGCACAGCAGGACGCTCTGAGCATCACAGAAGCCTTGAAAACCAGTTTCATGACTGGCCAGGCTACAGTGTGACAGTTCTGTTTGTTTCTCCTTGATGAAAACTCATCTCCTTGGTCCACTCTGCTTGACTGTAAGCCAACCACCTTCCCCCCTTTGATCACCACTTGCAGAGGCAATAAAGTCATTGTTGTTTCAAAATCATGCATTCTTTATTAATTCACACTAATGGGGGATAACTGCCAAGGTAGCCCGGGATGGGTGGGGAAAGAGGGGAGGAGGGAAGGACAAGGCCACATTGCACTTCAAAACTTATTGAATGCCAGCCTTCTGTTGCTTGGGCAGTCCTCAGGGGTGGAGTGGTTCGGTGCCCGGAGCCTCTTCCCCCACACGTTCTTGGGAGTCTGGAGGAGGAGGACATGGAACTAGGGAAGGAGGGCGGGTGGTTACACAGGGGCTGCAGCGGCGGTCTGTGCTCCTGTTGCCTTTCCTGCAGCTCCACCAGACACCAGAGCATGTCAGTTTGATCCCCCAGTAGCTGCAGCATTGCATCCAGCCTCCTCTCGTCGTGCTCCCGCCACCTCTCTTCTCGATCGTCCCTCCTGTCCTCACGTTCATTTACCACTTTCCTGGACTGTAACACTGTCTGTTTCCACACACTGTGTTGAGCTCTTTCAGGGCGGGAGGGCTGCATGAGTTCAGAGAACATTTCATCGTGTGTGCAGTTTTTTTTTTGCCTTCTTATCTTGCTAGTCTCTGGGATGGAGATGATAGGAGAAGGACTGAAACATTTGCAGCTGCGGGAGGAAAAAAGGGAGAGCAGTATTTAAAAAAGATACATTTTACAGAACAATGGGTATACTCTTTCATGGTGAACCAAACTATTCACATTACATAGCACATGTGCTTTCAGTACAAGGTCACACTTTACATCTTATATTGAGTGCCTGCAGGTTTGGTGCGAGAGATCACACATGCAGGGCCGGGCAACAGAATTCGGCTTGCAGGCAGCCATGGTATGCCACAGTCTGTCTTTCTGCTTCTTCAACCTTAATAATATGTGGGAATGGTTTCGAAAAGCAGTGCCCTCGTTTCCCATACCAAGCAAAGCAAAGCTTTGTTGAGCTGGCCATTTGAAAGGCCATTTGCTGCGGTTTTCAGGTTAACGTGCAGCAGAAACCCAACTACGCCCCCCCAAACCAATTCTCTGGGATGACAGCTCCACCCCTCCCCCCACCATGTGGCTGGTATCAGGGAAGATCCCTGCTAGCCAAACACAAACAGCTCAGCACTAACCAGCCCCACCACGTGGCTAACTACGGAGACGATTTCTTTTCAGCCACAGGAAAACAGCCCAGCAGGAAAGGCCACCTCTGAATGTCCCTTAATAAAATTCCCCTATTTCAACCAGGTGACTGAATGATATCACCCTCCTGAGGATAACACAGAGAGATAAATGGATGTTGCTTGAATGCCAGAAAACACTGGGACCATACGCTGCCAGGCTTTGTCATACAATGATACCAGACTACTTGCTACTGGCCTGGTGTGGTAAAGTGTCCTACCACGGGGATGGAATAAGGCTGCTCTCCCAAGTCCTCAGGGCAAAGTAAACATTAAAAATGCTTGCTTTTAAATCGTGCATTATATTTACAAAGGTACACTCACCAGAGGTGTCTTCTCTGGCTTCATGGTCCGGGATCCCGCCTTGAGAGGGGATTGGCTCCAGGGTGATAAAAAGATCCTGGCTGTTGGAGAGAACAGTGTCTACGCTTGCCTGCTGTGTACTATACTCAACCTCGTCGTCCTCATCTCCAAAATCTTCATCCCTGTTGCGCGAGACTCCCCCCTTGCAGGTGTCCATGGACGGGGTGGAGTAGTGGTAGCCCCCCCCCCCAGTACTGCATGTAGCTCATCATAAAAGCAGCATGTCTGGGGCTCTAACCCGAAGCATCAGTTTGACTCTTTAGTTTTCTGGTATGCTTGCCTGAGTTCCTTAATTTTCACGTGGCACTGCTGTGGGTCCCTGCTGTTGTCTCTGTCCATCATGGCCTTGGAGACTTTGGCAAAAGAATTGGCATTTCGCCTTTTTCAACGCAGTTCTGCCAGCACAGATTCATCTTTCTGTATAGCGATCAAATCCAGCACCTCCCATTCGGTCCATGCTGAAACTCTCTTGCGATTCTGGCACTGCATGGTCTCCTGTGATGTTGGGCTCTGCATGGTCACCTGTGCTGATGAATTCGCCATGCTGGCCAAAGAGAAAATGAAATTCAAAGTTCCCAGGGCTCTTCCTGTCTACCTGGCCAATGCATCCGAGCTGAGAGTACTGTCCAGTGCAGTCACAATAATGGAGCACTCTGGGATAGCTTGCGGAGGCCAATATCATCAAATTGCATCCACACTAACCCACATCTGACCTGGCGATGTCAATTTCAGCGCTAATCCACTGGTCGCGGAGGAGTACAGAAATAGATTTAAAGAGCCCTTTAAGTCAACAAAAATGGCTTTGTCATGTGGACGGGTGCAGGGTGTAAATCGACTTACTGCTGCTAAATACGACCTAAACTCATAGTGTACACCAGGGCTAAGTGAACAGACTTTACAGCATCTTTCAAATCTCTGGCTAAATTTCAGTTTGAGAGTTTCTCAATGGTCTTTTTTATTTTGCCCACAGTCCCTTTTTTCTTTTATTGTAGTGACCGTATTACATCTATTCACCATTACGACTCTTCCTGTATCTTTGGGTGATAGCAACTTAATCTCATAACAATGATTTCTGTACAGAGGATCTACTGTGTCAGAAAAAAACTGTCACTAAGAAGTGTTACTGGTCCAAATTAATGCCACTATCAGAACATTGCAACACAATTATCTAAAGACTTCATAATAAAACCTTTGCATATATCAGTATTAGTTGATATAACCATTTTCCCAAATTTACACAAATTACACACACACACACAAATATAAATATATTAGGGTAGTCAAGGGATTAAAAAAATTAATCACGATTAATCACACTGTTAAACGACAGAATAAAAATATTTAAATAAATGGATGTTTTCTACATTTTCGAATGTATTGATTTCAATCATAACAGAATGCAAGGTGTACATTACTCACTTTATTTTTATTACAAATATTTGCACTGTAAAAAAAACAAAAGAAATAGTATTTTTCAATTCACCGAATACAAGTACTGTAGTGCAATCTCTTTAAAATGAAAGTTGAACTTACAAATGTAGAATTATGTACAAAAAATAACTGCATTCACATATAAAACAATTTAAATCCTGTAAGTCCATTCAGTCCTACTTCAGCCAATCACTGAGACAAACAAGTTTGGTTACAATTCGCAGGAGATAATGCTGCCTGCTTCTTGTTTACAATGTCACCTAAAAGTGAGAACAAGGGTTTGTATGGCACTGTTGTAGCTGGCTTTGCAAGACTCATATGTCCCTTCATGCTTCAACAAGCATTCCAGTGGACATTTGTCCATGCTGATGACTGGTTCTGTTCGATAATCCAAAGCAGAGAAAATCAACGCATGTTCATTTTCATCATCTGAGTCAGGCGTCACCAGCAGAAGGTTGATTTTCTTTTTTGGTGGTTTGCGTTTGTGTTTCCACATCAGAGTGTTGCTGTTTTAAGACTTCTAAAAGCATGCTCCACACTTTGTCCCTCTCAGATTTTGGATGGCACTTCAGATTCTTAAACTTTGGGCTGAGTGCTGTAGCTATTTTTAGAAATCTCACATTGTTACCTTCTTTGCATTTTGTCAATCTGCTGTGAAGAGTGTTCTTAAAAGGAACATGAGTTGGGTCATCATCCGAGACTGCTATAACATGAAATATATGGCAGAATTCGGGTACAACAGAACAGTAGATATACAATTCTTCCGAAAATGTAAATAAACTTGTTTGTCTTAGCAACTGGCTGAACTGGACTGAGTGGACTTGTAAACTCTAAAGTTTTATCTTGCTTTGTTTTAGTGCAGTTATGTAACAAAAACCCCTCTGCATTTGTAAGTTACATTGTTACGATAAAGAGACTGCACTACAGAACTTGTATGAGGTGAATTGAAAAATACTATTTATTTTGTTTCATTTTTACACTGGAAATATTTGTAATAAAAATAATATCAAGTTAGCTCTGTACAATGTGTGTTCTGTGTTGTAATAAAAATCAATATATTTCAAAATGTAGAAAAACATCCAAAAATATTTAATATATTTCAATTGGTGTTCTACTGTTCAACAATATGATTAATTGGGATTTTTTTAATCACGATTAATTTTTTTTGAGTTAATTGTGTGAGTTAACTGCGATAAATCACAGTCATCATATATACATCTTTGCCCTAGTGTCTGGGATAAAAAGGTCTGTATGCATATACTTCTTTCTCCAAATTCATTTAGGAATCATCAACTGATTATTTAATAGCTTTAGAACCTGATCCTGCAAGATGCTCAATACCATCAACTCTCATTGATATAAACAAAATTTAGTAAGACAATAACCACACCAATATCAAAAACCTTAAGATTATTTCCAGATTTATTGGACACACACCTCATCAAAAGCAAGTTCCCATCAGTACCAATTAGTGTGTTTTGCTCCATGATTCAGGATTTTTTTCGAGATCTAAATTAAACTATCTGTTGCCACATTTGTAAAAAAATGTAATAGCTTGATCACACAAATTTGCTAAAACTTTCTTCTTGACAAGTTACGTAATGGAAAAATAATTTTCAGTTCTGATTATTTGAATCCTGTTGCAAATGCAGCCTCTTGAAGTATTAAACAAATTAGGAACATACAATGGCAAATGTGTTTTTTTGCCTATACGGCTCTAAACTGTAGATACATGCAAGCTTAGAACTTCTAAACAGCACTGTGCAAAGCATCCTACTGTCCTCACATTACATATCCCAGCCAAGAATATGGATGGAAGTAGAGCCTCAATTATCAGTCAGTTCTTTCCACCAAATCAAGATTCTGCTGAATAATTCTAAGGGCCTATTCTGCATCAGGAATTTTTGCACCAGTAGGGCTATACCAGGTCTTGCTTCTACAGCCACAGCATGCTGAGCAACAATCCAAGGAATGAACTTCCCTCAATGTACATCAGATAGAGGGGAAGTGTGCATCGGATTCCAGAAAAACTGGAAGCATGAAAATCCATTGCTTAAACTGAGTTTTCTCGAATCAGAGAGGATGACATGGAATGAAGCTGATGCTAGACTGGGAATTTAACTGCATCATGGCACTGAAACTACATTAAATTACCTAAATACCTAAACAAATACAAACAAGAGATTGTTACCCATTTATTCATCATAGCACAGCTATGTTGCTATAAAAATAAATACAGTAATAAGATTTCCTGAGCTCAATTTATCCATTTGCAAGGAATTAATGCAGGACTTGGTAATACTTTTGTAAATTTTCTCACAGCACTTGTTAGCGTTTTGGAGCGCACTGCAAATGAACGCAAGCACTGCCAGTTGAGGGTTTAAATGAAATGACCTGTGCTCTCACACAGAAGAGACTATAAGTCTCCTGCTGCTATAAGAGAAACCACAGAGTTCAGAGTCTTTCCTTTTACATCATTGCTTAACAGATACAAGACCCAGACTGACACGTCCAGTCAAAGGAGAGGCGCCCAGTCACTGTTCAGCCAGAAAATGAACTCTTACAAACCCAGAAATGAAGAGGCAGCAGCAATACAGATTTGCAATACCTGGAAGAGGGAGGGGCAGGGAAAGGCAACAAAAAACAGCACGTATACTACTTAGTGCTTAGAACACCCTTCCACGTCTAGGATTTTTCATGTACGAGATTTATTTAGGGTTTTACAGTATCCTAGACCTATACTTTATTTAAAAAACGGGGCAAACCTGAGATCAGTCACTAGTTTTTCATTATTAATTTAATTAACAAAAAAATAGAGGTGAGTAAAGAGAACTGAAAGACACTTGGGGCACCTCATACCATAAAAGGAATAAGCTTTGGAATGATGTCTGACAGGGAGGCCTTAGGGCAGAGGGTGGGCAAACTATGGCTCGCTGGCCATCTGGCCCGCGGAACTGTCCTGCCCAGCCCCTGAGCTGCAGAGGATAGCGCCTCCCACCTTCCCTGCTGTCTTCCCTCTCCAGGAGCCTCACCACCACGCAAGCAGTGCTCTGGAGGACGGGATTGCGCGCTCCTGCAGATCAACGCAGCAGCGTGTCTGGCTGGAGCCAGACATGCTGCTCTGAGCAGCATGGTAAGGAGGCTGGGAAGATGGACAAGTGGCAGAGGGTCTCGGGGGGGGGGGGCAGTCAGGGGACAGGGAACAGGAGGGGTTGCATAGTTGTGGGAGTCGCAGGGAGTCCGTCAGGTGGCGGGGGTGTGGACAGGGATTGGGGGACAAGGAGCAGGGGAGCTTAGATGGGAGTGGGGGAGTGGGGGTGGTTAGGGGCAGGGATCCTGGGAGGGGGCAGTCAGGGGACAAGGAGTAGGGTTGTGGATTCTGAGGGGGGCCGTGGGAAGGGACAGATAGGGGGTGGGGGCCAAACTGTTTGGGGAGGCACAGCCTTCCATACCCGGCCCTTCATACAGTTTTGCAACCCCAATGTGGCCCTCAGGCCAAAAAGTTTGCCCACCCCTGCCTTAAGGACTCCCTGTTGCACCACCAGGAGGCAGCCTACATTTGAAGCAATACTCAGACAAGGGGTGAATGGCAACAGAGGACTTGTACATAGACAGCACTGACATAAGCAAGATTGAAGAGCAGGATCACCCCTCCATCTCTAAAGGGGTGCTCTAAACGGCAGGACAGACACCAGTGACCTCATTCCCCTAAATAAATACTTAGCAGGGAAGGCACAAGCAGCCACATCTTCCTGCTTCACCAGCTGAAGATAGGCCGAGGGGAAGAAACATTCCTCCCCTCACCCCCAAACGATTTGCCCCATCTATGTGGACCACTCAGAAGAAATATCTTGCAAAAAGTTACAGATGGCAGGGGAAGGAGGGAGTTCTCGACAAGTGAGCCACATGAGCATCTGACAGCTGACTCTACTGGCGTGAGGTTACTGATTTCTCTCTTCTCTGCTCTGGCAGCACCTTGATCTGTCATGGGAAAGGAAAACAGCTGTCTCTCCAAAAAGGTGAGGTAGCTAGACACTCCTCTGGTTTTGCCTACCCTCTTGTTACAGATCAAAGAACTGATAGAGCAGGGAGAAGTCAACAGCAGCCATTATTTAGCAGGAGGGAGTAGACATGGCTGAATGTTGGATCCTGCCTACTCGCTGGCTACACAGGGCTCCCTTTTGCTCTACAGTCAAAAAGCACCTAAAACATAAGGCTTACTGACTATATACCAAGGATGTAAAATACACAATGTGGTGCTCATTTTCAATGTGATAGCCTTTCCTGTTTTTAAAATAACGATAATACAGAATCCTTATATAGCACTGTTTGTCCATCATTCTCCAAGTGCTTTCCATGCGAGAAACACATTGTTACCCCCACTCTATAGATGGGGAAACTGGAGCACACAGAGATTAAGTGACTTGTCCAAGGTCACCACAAGGGGAAGAGCAGAGCAGGCTCTTCTGAGTCCCAGTCCAGTGCCCTGCCCACTGAGACATAATTAAGATCCTGTGGAAATCTCAATTTCACAGGTTTAACAGAAATTGAGAGATTAGCCCAACCTCATCAAACTGCAGCCATTTGGAGTGGGGAGGAAAACTGGCAACCATACATATTTCATGAAATTCAAACATGCCCACTATGCTGCCATGATTTAAAAAACAAACAAAAACTGATTTATACAGGGTCTTACCCATGTTTCCCAATTAGCAACTGTGCTTCTTTCAAGAACAAAAAGGTGCTAAACTGAACAATGGGTGAATCTAATTCTTCTGTAGCACATTTTTTCAACAGATTTTCAAATATAGCAGTGGCTAGCATCTTGATTAAACAAATAAAATCTATATTACAGACAGATTCAAATATTCTGACAGACTATTTCCTCTCTTTTCAAGGGGAAGCCATTTCACTTTATTTTATTTATTTCTAAAAACTCACAAATTTGTTTCATACAAATACACATATTCAAAAGTTTTGCTGTATTTTGATAAGAGAAGCCCCAGGTTCCCATCGGTAGTTGGGACTGTTTGGTTTAGTGCCATAGTCAAAATTTAACCCTTTGCTCCTCCAGCCGCTGCCGTGACAAGCCCCTCCTGCCCCCGCTCGTCCGGCTGCACCGCTGCCCCCCCATCTTTCCTCCTCCAGCTGCTACGGCACTCATCCCTCCGCACATGGGGTCGCCGGCAGCAGCTTGTAGGGGCTGGGGGGCAGCGGCAGCTTCTCCACCTGCCTGCTCAGTTGTGGGGCCGGACAAATCGAAGCCACGGGCTACGGGAATGGAGCCTGAAATGCTAAGGAATGTGCCGACGAGTCTAGCCAGCACATCACGTTTGGCAGTCAAGCTACTCCTTAAGATCCAAACTGACAGTGAGGAGTCTGATGATATCAGCTCACGTAACCCATATGACATGAAATTGCCTGTGTCATTCACGGACATGCTCACCACTGCGGAATGCCGCTTTTGGGCTTGGGAAACAAGCACCAAGAGGTGGGACCACATCTTCATGCAAGTCTGGGATGACAAGGAGTGACTGCAGAACATTCGGACGAGAAAAGCCACTTTCATGGGACTGTGTGAGGAGCTCGCCCCCACCCTGCGGCACAAGGACATGAGATTGAGAGCTGCCTTGATGGTGGAGAAGCGGGTGGCTATTGCAATCTGGAAGCTGGCAACTCCAGACTGCTACCGATCGGTTGCTAATCAGTTTGGAGTGGGAAAGTCGACTGTTGGAAACTTGTTGATGCAAGTTCGCAGGGCCATTAATTGCATCCTGCTCAGAAGAACCACCCCCTTCCCAGAAGCCACAGTGCCAGAATGAGAAGAGGTGCTCTGTGGGACAGCTGCCCATAATGCACCGCTCCCAGTGCCGCTTGAAGTGCTGCAAATGTGGCCACGCCAGTGCGCTTGCAGCTGTCAATGTGGACAGACTGCAGCGCTTTCCTGAATGTGCTCTCTGAAGGCTGGTTTAACTCAAAGCGCTCTACAATTTCAAGTGTAGCCAAGCTCTTATGGAAAGTTTTTTTCAGGAACTGATCTGTGTAATACACTTCTCTAGTTCTTCCCTAGAGACTATATCTTCACTGCAGTGTTAATTCAACTTATCTACACTGGAATTAGCCTAGCTTGAGTGAGGCTACGTCTACACTGGAAGAGCTTCAGCAGCACAGCTGCAGCTACACCACCGTGTACACTGTTGTATATAGACACACACTATAAGCGACAGAAAAGGTTTTTCTATTGCTGTAGTAAATCCATCTCTCTGAGAGGCAATAGCTAGGTCAATGGAAGATGCTTCCATTGATCTAGCTGTATCTACCCTAGGGGGTAGGTTGACCTACCTACATTGCACAAGGCATGGCATTACTGCACTGAATGACTGAATTAGCAGCACAGAGCTATAGCCCATTCTCTTGATGGGCCAGCCAACTTGAGTAAAATGCACCCACATAATTGGGTTAAGGGGTTTGTGTGTTGGGAAGAACTTGAGTTGTTGCTTGGTGTTGCTTCTAACTCGAGTTAACTCTGTAGTGAAGACAAGACAAGACCTGCGCCTCAGTCCGATCCTTTGCCCTTGAACATTGTATGTGTCTCTAATACCTTGGTTGTGCATCTTTCTGCTTTCCCTATGCAGCATTCCAAAGAGAATAATTCTAACAGGCACCGTAGAATGGATTTACTTTTTTCTTTTATCTCTCTCCTTTTAATTTCTCTCTCTCAACTACGGTCTCCCTCCTTCTCCACAATAAAAACCTCTGGGTCATGGAAATAGTAAAGAATTACTGGTCCTCTTAGCCAACTCCCCATTCTGTCTCCACTCCCAATATCACAAGAAATTTTTTAAAAAGATATCTTGCCAAAGAAGCAAGGATTCAAACAGGCTGGTAGCCAAGATGGATAATAATCAATTATTTTAAAAAAATAGATGTCTTAAAACTATTCTAAGCTATTAAACCTATTTCAATTAATTAGAAAAAATAATAGTAAGCAGTATACAGCAGCTGCCAAGTTTTAAAAAAGTTAAACTGCTGAACTGATGCTCCTGCTCACAAACCGGGAAGAATTAGGAGGGGAAAGAAAACTGGGTGAGAACCTGGGAGGCAGTGACCATGAGATGGTCGAGTTCAGGATCCTGACACAGGAAAGAAAGGAGAGCAGCAGAATACGGACTCTGGACTTCAGAAAAGCAGACTCTGACTCAGGAAACTGATAGGCAGGATCCCTTGGGAGAATAACATGAGGGGGAAAGGAATCCAGGAGAGCTGGCTGTATTTTAAAGAATCCTTACTGAGGTTTCAGGAACAAACCATCCCAATGTGCAGAAAGAATAGTAAATATGGCAAACGACTAGCTTGGCTTAACAGTGAAATCCTTGCTGATCTTAAACACAAAAAATAAACTTACAAGAAGTAGAAGATTGGGCAAATGACCAGGGAAGAGTAAAAAAATATTGCTCAGGCATGCAGGAGTGAAATCGGGAAGGCCAGATCACACTTGGAGTTGCAGCTACCAAGGGATGTTAAGTGAAACAAGAAAGGTTTCTTCAGGTATGTTAGCAACAAGAAAAAAGTCAAGGAACGTGTGGGCCCCTTACTGAATGAAGGAGGCAATTTAGTGACAGAGGATGTAGAAAAAGCAAATGTGCTCAATGCTTTTTTTGCCTCTTTCTTCTCAAACAAGTCAGCTCCCAGATGACTGCACTAGGCAGCCCGGTATGCAGAGGAGATGAGCAGCCCTCTGTGGAGAAAGAAGTGGTTCAGGACTATTTAGAAAAATGGACGAGCACAAGTCCATGGGACTGGATGCCCTGCATCCGAGGGTGCTATAGGAGTTGGTGGACGTGACTGCAGAGCCATTGGCCATTATCTTTGAAAACCCATGGCGATCGGGGGAGGTCCCAGATGACTGGAAAAAGGCTAATGTAGTTCCCATCTTTAAAAAAGGAAAGGAGGAGGATCCGGGGAACTACAAGCCAGTCAGCCTCAACTCAGTCCCTGGAAAAATCATGGAGCAGATCCTCAAGGAATCAGTTCTGAAGCACTTAGAGTAGAGGAAAGTGATCAGGAACAGTCAGCATAGGACGGAAGAATCCCATGCCCTGCTACAGACTAGAACTGCTGCCCAGCCATTCAGTCCCTAAAGAAAAGGACCTACAAGTTACAGTGGACAAGAAGCTGGATATGAGTCAACAATGTCCTTGTTGCCAAGAAAGCTAACGGCATCTTAGGCTGTATAAATAGAGGCATTGCCAGCAGATCGCGGGACATGATCGTTCCCCTCTATTCGACATTGGTGAGGCCTCATCTGGAGTACTGTGTCCAGTTTTGGGGCCCACACTACAAGAAAGACATGGAAAAATTGGAAAGAGTCCAGAGAGGGGCAACAAAAATGATTAGGGGCCTGGAACACATGACTAATGAGGAGAGGATGAGAGAATTGGTATTGTTTAGTCTACAGAAGAGAAGAGTGGGGGGGGATTTAATAACTGCTTTCAACTACCTGAAAGGGGGTTCCAAAGAGGATAGACCTAAACTGTTCTCAGTGGTACCAGATGACAGGACAAGGAGTAATGGTCTCAAACTGCAGTGGGGGAGGTTTAGGTTGGATATTAGGAAAAAAACTTTTTCACTAGGAGGGTGGTGAAGCACTGGAATGGGTTCCCTAGGGAGGTGGTGGAATCTCCTTCCTTAGGAGTTCTTAAGGTCAGGCTTGACAAAGCCCTGGCTGGGATGATTTAGTTGGCGATTGGTCCTGCTTTGAGCAGGGGGTTTGACTAGATACCTTGTGAGGTCCCTTCCAATCCTGACATTCTATGAAGGCACTGACTAGGCACCTGGAACAAGAGTTTGCTGAAGTGCTAAATCAGCTTTTGACAGCAGCAGCCTCTTCTGCAAGTGCAAAGAGAATATTTTCATTTCAGTTTGTTCAACACATTCAGTTCAATAACTAGCTCATTCAGAGTTAAGAAAACACTTGGGTTTAAAAAGAAGAAAAGTTTCTTTTCCTCTTCCAGTCGATGAATAAAGATGGTGTGTGAAAGGATGAAATCTAGTGGTTCTAAAATCTTGAAGGACCCAGTGACCAGAAACAATCAGTTCAATTCTTTAAACTACAGACAATGCATCCTATGTTTAATAAATCAGTTGGATCCAGATTTTAAAAGTATTTGTGTTGCCTAACTGATTTAGGAGCCTAAATCATAATGCCTTAATCCCTTTTAAAAGTAAGATGTAGGTTTCTAAATTGATTAGGAGTTGCAGTACTGAGCACAGCAACGCCTAAATACCTTAAGATCTGGGCCTTAGTTTTAAATACACAACATATTCTGATAAACTCCCTTCTTCCCAATGTAGCCAGCACTTTTAAGGTAGCTTTATTTAATAAAAAAATTAAAATACTGTTTTTGCATATTTTTAATTGAATTTGTCGATGTATAGCCACCACAATCATTACTGCAGTTTCTCAGGTCCACACTAGCCCCTTCTATCAGTGATACACGTCCTCACCAGAAGCGCTTCCACCGAATGAAGTGGGGGATTGTGCGGCACCGACCACTGGAGCCAAGGGTCTCACTGGCTGAGCTGACAGTCTCACCTGGGGCGCACAGCTGGAGCCCCCTTCTCCCAAGACTGACAGCCCGGAGCACTGCTGCTACCTCCCTGTGAGGGATGGGCAGCAGGGGAAGAGGGCAGCTTCCTGGTTAGGGATTAGCTGGGAAAAGTAGAGCCTGAGCTTGGCAGACCCTGGTGATGAATTTGGGTGGGAAGGGGAAGAGAATATGAGCCCAGCAGCTTTCTGGTGAGGGACTGAGGAGGGAGAAGAGCCTGAGCCCCGCAGCAGCTGGGATCAGGTTCTCCTCCCCTCTGCCCCACCGAGAGATGGCAGATCTGTGGGCTGTCAGCCCTGCATGGCTGACAACCAACAGGCAATTTTAGTAACACAGACACTGCAATATCCTAATTACATCAACCTAATAACTCCTCCTCACAAGAAGCGTAGCACTTAGGTCAATGTAGTAGGCAATTTACATTGGCAGGACCACCACTACAGAGTAAACATTCACATAGTTCCCTTACATCGACCAAACTTTGTAGCGTAGACCAGGTATAAGTTTAAGCTATATAACTGCGGGAGAGGGATAGCTCAGTGGTTTGAGTATTAGCCTGCTAAACCCAGGCTTGTGAGTTCAATCCTTGAGGGGGGCATTTAGGGATCTGGGGCAAAAAATCTGTTGGGGGACAGTATTTGGTCCTGCTAGTGTTAGGCAGGGGGCTAGACTCGATGACCTTTCAAGGTCCTTCCAGTTCTGTGAGATAGGCATATCTCCATATATTATTTATATTAACTGCTTAAATAAATGTGTATAGAATAATGTACCCTCCTGGTAAGCAAAGGAAAGCACCAAATCTAGTATAAAGGCTATGGTTAGCTGCAAACAAAAATGTCTTATTGGTTATCAACTAATGAAAATCAACCTCTCTTTAGGAAAGCTGAATACAAATAAAAAAGAAAAACATTAGAATCATTGATTTAAATCAAGATTTCCTGCTTGCTGCTTTAAATCATTATATAAATAGGTGGTTTAAATTGCTTTGATTTTAGTCAATCCACTCTGCTGGCAGTTCTTATGAGAGTTCTTTCCTAAAGACTAATCAGAGTTCATCTCTTACTGCCTACCCTTCTGTAATATGTACAAAATGGGAAAACAGGTGGTACTGCATGTCCTACTTCTGGAATTAAGCATTTTCTTCTTATTACCCACTTAGCAAGATAGTGAATTGTTCTTCAGAGTCAAGAACATTTTAAACTGCCCATGGTACATTATCAGAGTCTGAAATGTATCCTGTTTAATATTCTTCCACACATTTGCCACATCTAGAACTGGTTTTCAATAATTCAGTGTCATCTTGCACATATAAGGTATTCTCCAAGTACTTAAATAAATGGAATGAGATTTCTGAAGTTCTAAGTTTTGGTTTTGTTTTTTGTTTTTTTGCAATAGTTACATATGTTTTAAAGTATATGTTGAAAAAATCATTAAGCTTCATCCTCTGCCCATCCTTACCTTAGGCTTCTCCAGCAGTCTGCCAATCACCCCAATGGTGGCAAACCATGCAGTCTTTTTAGAATGTGGGCCAATATTTATAAGGGTCTAGGGCAAAGAAACTCTCTTAGAGACCTGGCACGAGTAAATGAATGAAGCTAAGCGAAAAGCTGGTTGTGAGCAGAGAGAATTGCTAAGAGCTCTTCCACTGATTATGAATTTTGGCTAGGTCTTTCTTAAAAACAGCAGTTTGGAGGTCCCAGAGCACAGCTGAGATCCTATTATGTTAGAATCCACATAATCTTTGAGAATTATGTAAAATATTGTTTGTGAAATGAAGGTAAAAGAGGTAGTCCAAAGACTAAGACCAGTCTATGTAGAAAGTAACCATTCTCCTCAACAAATAGATCTACTATTATTAGAACTTTAAAAATCACAATATTGCAACATAAAGAACTAGTATCTAGTACATCTATATAGTGCAACAAATATCTAGTACGTTTAACCTGTGTTTTCAAGTATAAAAGGAAATCTCCAGACACACCAACATTCCTAGTGAAAAGAGCCCAATCCTGTTTCTGCCTAACCTTAGAGGCCTTGCTTTCACTTTAGATTTTCCTCTATTACACTATCATCAATGGTAGCAAAGGTAAAGGAACACAAAAATAAATAGGACCCTACCAAATTAATGGCCATTAAAAAAAGGTCTCGGACTGTGAAATCTAATCCCTCCCTGTGAAATCTGGTCTTTTGTGTGCCTTTATCCTATACTATACAGAATTCACAGGGGAGGTCAGGATTTGCAGGGTGGTCATAAGGTTATTTTAGTTATTACCACCCTTACTTATGCACTGCCTTCAGGGCTGGGCAGTAGAAAGTAGTAGCTCTGCCTTCAGAGATGGGATCCTAGCTAGCAGCCACCGCTCTCCAGCTCGGAAGGTAGCACCATCACAAAAATAAGGGCAGCACTACTGTCATCCCCGCCAACAACTCCTTTTTGGGTCTTGGACTCTTACAATTACAACACCGTGAAATTTTAGATTTAAATAGCTGAAATCATGAAACTTATGCATTTTTAAATCTTATGACTATGAAACCGACCAAAAAGGATCTTGAATTTGGCAGGGCACTAAATATAAACAAGCTGCTGATGTTTTAACCCCTATAATAAACAGACCTGGTTGGGCAAGATTAAACACAGCATTTAATACTAGTAGCCAGTCTATACTTCTACTCCTATCATCATCATCATCTGTGGTGGCATATTGGTGGTCACAACTGTGGGAAACTAATAAAAATGTTTGTAATGAGAAAATCTTTGCTGGAAGAGATCCTCTGCTAAGGGTTATTTTTCTGGGGTGGGATGAGGAGGGGAGGAGGTGGGGGTGGGATAAGAATCATGAAGAAGCTTTTATTAATGCAGGCTGAGCCCAACTGCCCACAGGTGGATTAAAACCTTCTACTACTCCACCCCATTTAGGGCAAAAAAGATTTGTTATATAAGTGGAGCCAGCTGCTACTGCTACTTCCTTCTCTAGCTTCTCTATCTGGCCATTTTACTACACTGAGGTTTGTCAGAAGCATGTCATGGTTAACAAGTGATGATTCAGAAGTCTACATAGTAAAACCAACTTATAGAGGCAACAAACAAGGTATGTTTTGGGTAGAAGAACTGCAGATTTGTTTGACCCTATGAACATCCTATAAAAGTAGCTTTGCAATCTTATATTAGACTAGAAGTTGACAATGTAAAATTGTGTTAAGTTGACTAAGCTTTAAGCTCTTGGAAACACAGATACAGATATTGGGTGGAAACATACCATGTAAAACACAGGACAGCCTCAGGTAGGCAAAACTCTCCAATTGGCCTTTTCAGGCAACTAACAAGTTTAGAGAGCTTGACAATGAAAAATCACTTGTTCACGCCAAATGAAATGAGATGGCTTCATTTTAAAATGTTAGGATGAGTCAATGACTAACAAAAGCAAAATTACTTAACATTCTCCTTATCTGAGTTAAGACACTGTAGCCCTTATAGAAAATGCACTCCAATATAGTTTAGTACAGTTACTAGTTCCATAACTGCATTAAAATGAATAGCGTACACAGTATACTGAAAAAATGGGTCATTCTGCTTATGCTGGCCAAACATGAACTCAACTCATAACTTGTTAAAGTAGTAGCAGTATACAGCACAGTGTGATACGGTGAATATTTGACAGGGACAGCAAAGACTAACTTTCATGGAAATTCAGTATTATATAAAAAATGTGGTTGTATTTTTTTACTGTAATATAACAGGAACACATGAACAGACAATGCACCATCTCATATAAACCTAAAAACAAACACCGAAAATGAGTGTAATTATTGTTTGCTGCGGCTACAAAACAGTCATTGTACAACTATATTCTTACCAATAAGCATCAGGTAACCACATTACAAAGGAACGCTCAAACTTACTAAAGTCACATTATTATAGGGTGAGGGAAGGTTATAAGCTTAATTCTATGTTGTTCCATGTTCACTTACCAGCAGGGTAGAAGTAAAGTGATTAAAAAATCCTAAACTGGAATAAAGAGCCACCAGCAGATTTTTTTTGGCCACTCATTACTAAGAAATAAGCAAGTGGCTGTATAAGGTAATTTGGCTCACTTGGTGAAGAACAAATGCTCCATTTTTGTCCTATATCTGGCTTCATCAGTCTATTCAATCTGAAAGATCTCACAACTTTTCTGTAGGTTGAGTCTGGGTTATGTAAAGAGATGTGGGGTTTTGTTTTGAGGGGAGGGGAATAGAGACAGCGTGAGTGAGCTACTTGAGGCTATTTCTCCTGAACATAAAAGCTACACATTAAGTTACAGTAAAAGTTAAGGATGAACATTGTTTTTTTAGGGAACTATCAGAACATAACTTTATATTCACTGAACTTACTCCTTGAGCCAAACTTGAATATTTTTTATACAGTGCCTATAGAAAAACTGGAATCATGGTGGTCTCTGTGGGCCACAAGCTGAGAAACCAGAGTGAAAAGGACCAATTCTTACTGTTAAAATCTTATTCCAACAGTATTGACTGAACTGTGCATATGAAGTGGAGTCAAGTGGATGAACAGAGGTTCAAACAAGTCAGTTCAGTAAGATATAGTATAAGGTAACCACCAAATTAGAACACAGGAGGAGTTAAAGGATCTGAGTAGGAGCCAAAGGCTAAGCAGTTTAGTTTGTATGAGTGCACATGGTACTGGTGGCTTCTCTATCATTATGCATTTCTAAAGTGTGTGTGTGTGTGTGTGTAAGAAGGGAGGAGGGATGTCCAGTGATTACTGCATTCCTAAAGCACTCCTCACCACAAAATCTGGGCACTGTTGGTTTATTCTTCAAACACACAGGCAGTCCTATTGGGAGAAAGGTGGTAGTGTGGGCAAGAGTTGATATAATCAGGAGTATAGCTGTGCTCTCATGAAAGCCCTAAGCTGACATGGGTGAAAAAACTAATAGAGATTTAAGAAGTTTGGCAGCACTACATGTAAGGACCAATGAGCTATGAAATTACAGAAAATTCCCAAAGCTTATGCAAAGCCTTCTCTCCACTGAAGATTTTTTTCCCCAGTTCACCATTGTTGCCAACAACTCAGCTACACCAGTGCATGCTGTGTTGGGAGTCCTAGTTAAAGTGGCTCATAAGCCATCACCACAACTATTAGCATCACGCTGATTAGACCTATTCATGCTCATTATTTACTCTGGAGCTTAAAACACGCAGTGCCAGCCAGCAGCTGGCACAGACTTGGGTTCCCAACACACATGAACTGGTCTTAGGCCAAAAATTCTACCCCTAACTTCTCATAGGGTGACATACTTCCACTTCTACACACAGGATATGCATGGATGAGGAAGGGTTTCAGTTTGAAATACTGGGAGATCTTTTTCAGGAAATGGACCTCTACAACCAAGAGTGGGAGAATTCACTAAAATTAAGTGTAAAGGTAGTCTCAAAACTGCATCACAGGAAGAGCAAACAAAGGCAACAGAGCAAAACAGGCAGTCTGAAACAAATGTTCATATTTTATGCTCACATGTAGAAAGGCAAAAAGTACTAAAATTTGTGAATGGGCAGAGAGACTTAACCTGTGTGGAGTGAGTGTTAACAGAACAGCAATTTGTGCATATAAAACTATAGGTGAAGGACATGAAGTCTTGGGATGGGTGCTCTAAATAAGGGATTTCACAGAAACCATTTCTAGGCAGAGAATTATTATGGAGAATTTATATGGATACCAAAAAAGTGGTGGTCTCCAAGGCATGAGGAACAGTGAGATATCAAGTACTATGTTAATCTGTATCCCCAAAAATGGGGAGTCCAGTAGCACCTCAAAGACATTTATTTGGGCATAAGCTTTTGTTTTTTATCCATGAAAACTTATGCCCAAATAAATCCCTTAGTCTTCAAGGTGCCACCAGACTCCAGTGAGATATTGGAGAAACCACAACTAGAGCAGTAAAAATTGGTAATCACAAAACCATAAATTAGTGGAGGATCACACCTGGAACATGGCCTGCTGCTACCATAAACCAGTGGTTTTCAAACTTTTTTCTGTTGAAGAAAATTGACTCCCATGATCCAACAGAGCTGGTGATCAGTCATTTGGGCTGTGGGAGGAGCTCAGGGCTAGGGCAGAGGTTTGAGCCTGGAACGAGGGGTTCAGGATGTGGAAGGGGGCTCTGGGCTGGGGCAGGGGTGCAAGAGTGGGTCAGGTCTCTGGGCTGGGGGTGCAGGCTTTGGGGTGGGGCTAGGGATGAGGGGGTTAGGGCGCAGGAAGGGTGCTCAAGGCTGGGACAGGGGTTTGGGGCATGGGCTTAGCACAGGCAGCAGCGTGCTAAGGCAGTCATCCTGCCTATCTTGGCACTGCAGACTGTACTGTGCCCCGGAAGCAATGAGCAGCAGGTCCAGCTCCTAGGCAAAGGTGCACAAGCGGCTCCATGCAGCTCTCACCCACAGGCACCAGTTCACCTACCTCCCACTGGCCGGAGTGCAGAGCCAGTGCTCGGAATGGGGGCAGCACATGGAGCCCTGTCATTTGTGTCCCCCCTCCCGTCCCCCGTGTAGGAGCCAGCTGTGCTGCTGCCATTTCTGCAGCACGGCATCAAAACAGGTAGGGACTAGTCTGCCTTAGACGGGCAACACCGCTGATGGGACTCAACAGCCAGATCAGCAGCACTGACCAGAGCTGCAATGACCTAGTGCCTTAAATTCTGTGACCCACTACTGGGTTGTGATCTGCAGTTTGAAAACCACTACCATATACCAACTACTCCTGAGGGAATTCTGTGCCGAAAAACCAAAAGTTCTGCACACAGTAATTTGACAAAATGTGTAGAATTTTAAATAGATATGGAGGCTCCAGCGTGGCATGGGGGAGCACAGGACACTGCTGTACTAAGGTGGGAGATCACTATGCAGTTCCTCTCCCCCCACTCCCAGAACACTGACTCAGCACTGACACTGTACCCAACCCTGGCAATGCACAAGGACTGGTTCTGGCCTCAGAAACACAGCAGGGCCTTGCCCCTCCATGCCAGGTGTGGAGAGGCAGAATTCAAGTGTGGAGGGATCCAGGTGCAGGTTGAGAGGGTTCTGTGTAGGATCCCCCTGTGTGTGTAATATGGATACACAGGGGCTTGTTGGAGGGGGTTCTGGATGCAATGGTAATGGGACTCTGCAGGGGTGAGTGGGAAGAGAGGAGATCCAGATGAAGGTGATTAAGGCTCAGCAAGGAGGTGGCAGGGGGGAATAGAGCTCAGCAGGTGGGTCTGGGGAGCTCAGTGGGGGGGGGGGGGGCTCAGTGTGGTAGGGATCCAGGAGTAGTAGGGTAGAGATCTGGGTGTGGATGGGTTGCTGGGGTTGTCCAGGTGCAGAGGAGTGGGGCACACTGGAGGGGGTTCTGAGTGCAGGGGGAGTGGAGCTCAGTGAGAGGGTCTGAGGGGGTATGGATACACAGGGGTTGGGAAGATGAGGGAGCAGCTTCCTGTACAGGGATCCCTCCCCCTATAGCTGAGGAGCAATGGGGCAGGGGTGGAGAGGAGGAGGAGGAGGAACAGTTTGCAGAGCCACCAGCCAGGTCTTCCCTAGTCCTGCTTACTGCCCCACAGTGATTTACCTCTCTGCTGGCTGCCCTGGGCACCTCATACACATGCTGCTCTTGTGGCTTTTGTTTACTTCCCTGTCAAGGTCACTTTTCTGATAGGGGACAAATTCTGCACATGCACAGTGGTGCAGAATTCCCCCAGGAGTAAGTTCCAGTGGTTCTCAAACTTCTGTACTCATGACCCCTTTTACATAGCAAGCCTCATAAGGGCAGGCATTTACCTTCAAAATTAAGAATTTTTATATATTTAACACTATTATAAATGCTGGATGCAAAGCCGGGTTTGGGGTGGAGGCTGACAGCTTGCAATCTCCCCATCCCATGTTTGAGAACCCCATCATTAACAATTTCTTCTCTGAACAGCTCATTCTGGAGGAAACTCCTCACTAAGCTTGAACTACTCCCAAACAAAAGTTGCATGAGAACCTGTAGTACTACTTCAGAAATATTCATTTGAAGTCTGGTCATATGATTTTGCTGAAAGGTCTCAGCTGAGTTTGGGCCCTTTGAAACTTGCCTTTTAAATTAATCTTTGACATTTTCTCTCACATTCGTGTTAAATAAGATTCAACCAAAGTTCTGAACAATCTGGCTTAAAAGAAATTTCCCTTCACTGTTCAATTTTAATTCTTAGGATCTAATTTTGCTAGTTCTCTAGTCACCAAGACCTATAGTTTAATACATAAAAATCTGATATAAACATCAGAAAGCAGCACAAACGGACAAGGCCTATTCTTTTGCATATTCCATCTTTCAAGATGGTTTGTTGCCTTCCTGTTGTTCTCTAACTGCCATCTCTAATTATCCCAACAATTTTCTTAAAGTACCCCATACCTTTTATTTCAGTACTAACACTAGACCCTGACATGTGGGCAAACTCCTGTACTTTCACATTGTACAACTGATTTCAAAGGGGCTCTGAATATGCCTTTGACTGCAGGAGCAGGACCACAGAATTGTCTGAAGAAGTAAGCTGTGTATATTAGAAAACTGGTAAGTACAAGTATCATGGGTTTTAAATAGTCTCTAATTGATAGCTAGGTAACCATACGAGAACTTTAAACTCTGTCCTGCATTAAACTAGCTAAAACACACACTATCACTAGTCAAGTTATCAGTAGTGAAAGAGGTTAACAGCAGGATACCTAAGAATCACTATTAGACCTTCAAATATGTCAAACTGACAAGGGAGACTGAATAACTATATGGCAAAATTGAACTCTAAAGTGATTAAGCTAGTCAAAGTAATGACACACTAAACCTGCTCCGGAAAGACACAAGTAAGTAATTGACCACCAACAGATTCAACTTAATACAGACAACTGCAAGGAAAAACTTCCCTGACTGGTACACATTACTAAGTTCCAAACTAGCACTGTATAAATTATTTAGGTTTCAGTGTGGACAGCTCACAGAAACAGGCAAAGCACAATATGAAGTGGTATTAAACTTAACACTAAATTCAATAAATGTACAAAAATGTGAAATTGTCAGGTGGTGTATGTGTCCGCCTTAGTTTCCTGTCAAAAAAGGTCCACCAGCACTAGGCTTCAAGAGGAAATTTAGAGGCATATGGTGAAGGCCTTGCAGATAGGTCACATTCAACAACTGGAGTGAAAAAGAGTACAGCCCCCAGGTGCGTTAAGGGGATAGCTCGCTGTATGCACGTCCTAACCCGCTCTGCTCAGGGCGGGGTGAGGGCAATATTGCGCTAGACATGACAGAAGCGGGGGGAAACCGTGCTCTTTAGGATGGCCCTGGAGCCCAGGCTGGTCCCGACCCGCTAGCGTAGAGCGCAGCGCTGGGCAGGGGCCGGTCGCTGCCAAGGGAAGGGCGTGCTATGGAGCAGAGGGAGAAAGGGGCGGCCGGCTCCCTGGCTACAGCCGGGCGGCTGCAGAGCAGGGCGGGGGCGCTGGCCAGGCGCGATCGGGCGCCCCCAGCCGGGCCCGCGCCCAGTGCTGCATGGCGCTGCTCAGCCTGCCTTGCAGAGGGAGCTCGAGTCCCGCGCTGCGCCTCGCCTCGCCGCGCCTCTCACTCCGCAGCGCACACGGCGGCGGCCGGCAGGAGCGGGGCACGCAGCCGCCGCCGCCGCCGCCGCCGCGACAAGCAGGACGCGGCCGGAGCCGGATCGCGCGCCCTGAGGTGGAGAGCGGCGAGCGCGGAGCGGGCCGAGCCCCAGGACAAGGCGGCGGCGCTAACGCAGGTTCGGCGGGAAGGGGCCCGGGGAGGGGGCGAACCGGCCGCCCTCCGGCAGCGCTGGCCAGGGCGGGGAACGGCCGGGGGAGCGGGCCGCGGGCCCGGGGATAATTAGCGGCCGCGGCTCCGCGGAGGAAACAAAGGAAGGAAAATGGAGTCCGGGCCGGCAGCCCCCGGGCCAGGCGGGGACGGGCGCTCGGCGGGCCCGGCCGGCCCCGCGCCGCACTGTGGGGAATGGCGGCGGTAGCAGGCAGGCGCCGGCCGCGCTGGGGACGATAGAGGGAGACAAAGCCCCCTGCTTCCCCGGCGGCGGCCGCTGCGGGGCCCCAGCCAAACCGGAGCCCCATCGTGACACCTAGAGGCCGGAGAAAGCGACTGCAAACCCCCCGCCACAGCTTACCTGCGCCTGGCCCCGCCAGGCCCGCGCCCGCCGCCGGACCCCGCTGCCGCCCCGCGCTGCCCTGGCCCCGCGGAGCCGCCGCGCCCCGCACGCCCCGCCGCGGCCGCCGCTCGCGCTCAGCCCCAGCTCGCGGTTTAATCGCTCCACAGTCGTTTCGGACACAAAATGGCGGCGGCCGAACGCGGTGCGCCTGCGCGGGCCCGGCTGCCGCGGCCGCCGGAGTTGAGCGAGAGGAGGGGGGAGCACCGAGTGGCCGCGCGGGGCACCATGGGAGAGGGCCCTGCGCGCCAACTTCAAACGCTACCGTGACCGTAACGTCACTGACTGATCCGCGCGCACGACGCGGGGGGCGTAACGTGCTGCGTCATTCGTGCGCTCTGGGTGTGGGGGGGGGGGGCGGTTGAGGTCGCCGCGCGCCTGGGCCGAGCCTGTCAAACGCGGCTGGTGCGCTCGGGCCGGGGAGCCTGGCGGAGTGATCCGGCTGCGGGAAGCGAGGTGCGCCGCCCTCCCATCATGTGACTCGTTGCCTAGCAGCGGAGTAGTGCGGCGCGGGCTGCCTGCGCCCGCAGACCGGAACCCCCCAGCGCCCCGCAGGCCGCGCCTCGGCGGGAGGAGCCGCGGCCCGGCCCGCGGAAGGCCCCCGGCAGGAGAAAGGTAGGATCGCTGCGCCGCCTGCCTTCAGGGCGAGGCCCGCTCGTGTGGGCGCGTCTCCGGAGGGCTCCAGGCCCGCAAGGGTGACGCTCGCTCTCCGCAAGGAGCGCGGATGAGACGCCCGCGGACTTGTCACTTCCCTCTGCGCTGCAGCGAGAGCCCGGGGCCGGCCCCGCAGTGGAGTCGGGGACCAGCGCTCAGCCCACACGTGCGCAAGGGGTGCGGAGTCTGATTCGGATCCCCAGGGGATTCGGTTCATACCACAAACCACCCCGATTGGCGCCACCCGTTCGCCATCACCTCAGAGGTGCGGGGGGGTTGACACCCTTTCCCATCGGTCAGCGGTGAGGCGTACAGGCAGGAGGCGATGCCCTTGGTCTGCTCTGTGCTCGAGGTCTTAAATTCCCAGCCAGGCTTGTTTCTAAGGTTTCCGTGTGGATTGGACATCGAATAGCGAAGGGACGCGACAGAACTAGCAAGGTCTGAACAAAGCTTCAGTCGATAAGTGACCCACATTTGCCTTCCTGGGAAAGTCGTGAGGTTCTGGGCCTGTTTCTCTCCCCCTTCACTTGTACTTGCACTGCATTTTCTGTATCTTTCTTCTGTCTCCAGTTGCTCCAGTGCCACCTGTTTCTCATGTCTTTCCCAACTGCCACAGATCCTTCTGTTTCCATCCTTTCCAAATCTCTTGCTAGCTGTCTAAACAAGTAGTTGAGAGAAGAGAACCTCTGTGAGCCCACATCACATTCTCATACAAAACCAGCTTAAGATGGAGTTAAGGTTGAGAATAAATGTCAGTAATTTAAGGATAAAAAGGCTATCAGGCGATTAAAAAAATAAATCTAGATTAATTGCACAATTAAACACAGTTGCGCTGTTAAACAATAATAGAATACTGTTTAAATATTTGTGGATGTTTTCTACATTTTCAAATATATTGATTTCAATTGCAAAACAAAATACAAAGTGTACAGTGCTCGCTTTATTTATTTTTAATTATAAATAGTTGCACTGTAGAAAACAAAAGAAATAGTATATTTCATTATAAAGAGATTGTGCACAGTATTTGTATTAAGTGAATTGAAAGTTGAATTTACAAATAAAGGATCATGTACAAAAAATAACTGCATTCACAAATACAGGCGAGTCGCATCTTAGGCGCATTTAACATGCGCGAATTCAGCTTTGCGCAGTTGGCAAAAAGAGGGAAAAATTTAAAAACCCGAGTTGTAGTCTGCCCGCCATTGAACTCAATGAGAGTTTCACCATACGCAGTTTTTCACTTTACACGCTAACCGTGGAACGGAACCCCCGCATAAGATGAGCCTTGCCTGTAGAACAATGTAAAGCTTTAGAACCTACGTGGCCACTCAGTCCTACTTTAGCCAATCAAGTTTGGTTACAGTTTGCAGGAGATAATGCTGTCCACATCTGGTTTACAGTGTCACCTGAAAGGTGAGAACAGGTGTTCGAGTGGCACTGTTGTAGCCAGCATCGCAAGATATTTATATGCCAGATGTACTAAAGATTCATATGTCCCTTTATGCTTCAACCATCATTCTAGAGGACATTTGTCCATGCTGATGACTGGTTCTGTTCAATAACAATCCAAAGCAGAGAAGACCGGCTCATGTTAATTTTCATCGTCTGAGTCAGATGTCACTAGCAGAAGGTTGATTTTCTTTTTTGGTGGTTCAGGTTCAGTAGTTTCCACACTGGAGTCTTACTCTTTTAAGACATGTGAAGACATGCCCCACACCTCGTCCTTCTCAAATTTTGGAAGGTACTTCAGATTTTTAAAGCTTGAGTCAAGTGCTATATCTGTCCTTCAAAATCTCACATTGGTACCTTCTTTCCATTTTTGTCAAATCTGCTGAGAAAGTGTTCTTAAAATGAATATGTGGTGGATCATCACCCAAGACTGCTATAATACGAAATATATGGCAGAATGCAAGTAAAACAGAAGAGGAGACCTACAGTTCTCCCCTAAGGAGTTCAGTCATAAATTTAATTAACGCATTATTTTTTTAACAAACTTCTTCAGCATGGAAACATGTTCTCTGGAACGGTGACCAAAGCATGAAGGGGAATATGACTTTAGCATATCTGGCACTTAAAATACCTTGCAGTGCTGGCTGCAACAGTGCTACGTGAATGCGTGTTCTCATTTTCAGGTGTCCTTGTAAATAAGAAGCAGGCAGCATCATCTCCCATCAATGTAAACACATTTCTTTGTCTTAGCGATTGGCTGAACAAGAAGCAGGACTGAGTGGACTTGTAGGCTCTAAAGTTTTACATTGTTTTTGAGTGAAATTATGTAACAAAAAAATTCTACATTTGTGAGTTACACTTTTATGATTGGGTGACAAAGAGTCCTGTGGCACCTTAAAGACTAACTAAAATTTTAGAGCATAAGCTTTCGTGGGTTAATACCCACTTCGTCGGATGCATGCAGTGGAAGTATCCCTGTGGTATTAACCCACGAAAGCTTATGCTCTAAAATTTTAGTTAGTCTTTAAGGTGCTACAGGACTCTTTGTCACTTCTGCAATTCCAGACTAACACGGCTACCCCTTTGCTTCTTGACTTTTATGATTAAGAGATTGCACTACAGTACTTGTATGAAGTGAATTGAAAAATACTATTTCTTTTATAATTTTTACAATTTAAATGTTTGTAATAAAAAAAAAAAGTGAGCACTGTACACTTAGTAGTCTGTGTTGAAATAGAAATCAATATATTGGAAAATGTAGAAAAATATCCAAAATATTTAATAAATTTAGGTTGCTCTTCTATTGTTTAACAGAGCAATTAATTTTTGAGTTAATCACTTCAGTTAACTGCAATTAATTGCCAACCCCAATAAAAATACTACAATGATAGTATAAGTATCCACCAAAGAAATGTTACAAACATAGAAAATTCAGTAGTAAAGTTCAGTGTTTAAAAAAAGTAATCATAATTGCATGGTGTTATGTTTGATTGCTGTTTAGGGTTTATGGCTGCAAATTAATTTGATTTTTTTAAAGATAGTATTTTTTCATTCTTCCACTTATGGTGTCACTACAGGGCAGAATTAAGGTTGTTGGGAATCATAGGCTTTAATTCAGTCAGTTTAGCATGTGGTAAAAATATACATTGCCTGGTCAATGCAAGACTTCTTTGCAAGGGTTCTCAGACTGAGGATCGGGACCCCTCAGTGGGTCATGAGGCTATTACATGCGGCCATGAGCTGTCAGCCTCCACCCCAAACCCTACTTTGCCTCCAGTATTTATAATGGTATTAAATATATAAAAGTGTTTTTAATTTATAAGAGGAGGGGTCCCACGCAGAGGCTTGCTATGTGAAAGGGGTCACCAGTACAAAAGTTTGGGAACCACTTGATTAGAACATGTGAACATACTAACATCACATCTTTAAATCCCACTCTATAATGCTCATGGGTGAGGAGGGCATGGGGTTGTCCTGAAATGTGTACACATGTAGGCAGATGGGAAGTAGATGTGTGTTTGCAGTATAGAGTAGGTAGGGAGACTGGTAGTATGTGAAGGGCGTACACAGTTCTTAAGTCCCAATATCTCTGTGCTTTAAGGGTTTCTGAGGCCTAAACTCTCCCAGCAGTGCACTGCATAGTGGAACCCAGTGATGCTCTAGCTGGCATGTGATCATGGAATCTTTAAGACCAAGTTGTCTACCAATGGCTACAGTTGACACGTGAGAACAAGAGCCCCACTGACTTATAACCAATAGAATTGTAACATACAAAAATAGCTGTTGAAGAACAACAATTGGATGAGTTACTCCGAAGTAGAATATATTCTCCAGCCTCTGGTGAAAGAGGAACTTCATTATGGGGGATAATGGCAAAAAATGATCATTAATGCTAAAATAAAACAAAAACTTTTAAATATAGCCCAGGCATAAAGTGTCAGTGAGTTTTAATTATATGAGAAGTTTGAAAAGTCTAATGTTAAGATCAGTCAGGAGAAAAAGTTTTGGCACCCTTTCTTAAATGATCCATTATAAGTGAAAGATGACATTTTTTAAAATTAAAACTCATTAAGTACTTGTAAGTGCTTTAATGTTAGGGAGGCCAGTATCTCATACATAGAAGGTGAATTTCTGCTTTAAGTTCAAAACTCAGCTCAGACATTAACTGAAGCTGTGACCAGTCCCAGCAATAAAATCATTTAATACATTAACCATTCAGCTGTCTTCCTTTGTCATGGGATTCCTAGGATCAGTCAGTTGCCACAGCTTCTCTCAGGTCTGTATTTCATTTCAGGAATTTGATTGCTTGGGATTTAGAAGTTGTTCCAGTGTATGACATTTGAGCTCCTTAAGCTCATCTCTTCCTGAACTTCTCCAGACATAAAATCAGTTCAGGATGGCTTTCTCAGGCCATATATTATGCGTATGCTCCCTTTCAAGATCCTAACACTATTCCCATCATGAGTCACTTCACCTGCTGATGTACTTCAGTCATCATGTCAAGCATCCCCTGCTATTCCAGTCCTGTTCTTGTAGCTCAGCAGTTCTGCCAGTGCACCCAAAGCCTTGCCACAGCCCACTTTCTATACCACTTCTGGTCTTCCCAAACAGCTGTGCCAATCCCTCTCAGTCCTAACCTGCAACTCTTTGGTATTCCAGTCTGGGTCTTTCCATGCCAATCATGTTGAAACATGCAAGCACTCCCTAGGGATGATAAAAAGACACCAGATTTATTTCACCTACAACTTTTAGTCCAGATTTGGGTCCATATCTCCAGGAAGTTTAAAATCTAGTGTTTCAGCCCTTTACTAATAAGTGTGCTGCAAGTCATGCTTTGATATTAACTAATCTTCTTATCACTTTGGAGAGGTACAGTTCTGCATTTCACAGATGGAGAAGCAGAAACAGAGGGATTATTACTAAAATTTTCAGGAGTGGCTGCTAACTGAGGGTGCCTAATTGAAGGATACTTAGGCCTGCTTTTCAGAGTGGCTGAGCACTGGCAGCTGTCTTTGAAATCATCTGTAACTGTGGGTACTTGCCACCTCAGGTGTACAGTGTCATCAACCTGCCCAAAAGCAGAAGCCACTTTTTGAAAACTTGGCTGTGTAGGATTTGCCTGAAGACACTGCAAAATAACAGTAGAGTAGGGAGTAGAACTCAGAGTACCTAAATCCCTTGATCAGTCCACCACGCCATGTGTACACATAGTTAAGACCGGGGCAGGATTTTGCCTTTGACAGCAATTTAAAACTTCTCTAGCGTTGAAATAATAACATGCTTTAGCAAACAAGTTAACAATGGAAAGTATTCTAAGGCACCATTTCTCAAACGCAACCACCCCAGGGTTTCCCTGCGGCCACAGCAGTTTCCTGCACAGTGGGGGCAGGGGAAGCATCAGCCCCTCTCCTTCTTCCCTGTTGCCCCTGCATGTATTGCCTCTCTGGAAACACAGGTGGAACACACAATGCTTAAGGAGCAAGTGAGGAGGCGAGCAGCAAGTGAGCCGGGGCCGGGGAGTGAGGAGTTGAGCAGGGATGTGATAAATGAAGAAGGAGCGGGGCTCCCTTTTATGGACACCCAGACAGTTAGCTGTAAAGTCCCTCTTGGTGGCTCTTCTCTGATTGCTTTACTTGTAAAGGTAGGGTTACGATTCATCAGTATTTCCCCGGACATGTCTGGCTTTTTCATCTTTAAATAGCTATCCGAGAGGAATTGGTAAAAAGGTTGAAAGGTCTGGGATTTTTCTCTCCTCCCCTCCCCCCATGCAGAGTGCGGCGTGGCTGATTTGGGCGACTGGGCCTGATTGAGCTGCTCCCATTGACCTCCGGCAGCTATAGCCCCTCCCGCTGCCTCAGCACTCTGCAGGGGAGGAGCTGTGTGCTCGCGGAGCAACACTACAGTGTGTGTTTGCGTCCACGTGTAGCCAGCATGTGAGCGGCCTGGTAAGGGGAGTCCTGGTAAGGGGGGCATCAGGGAGCAGGGGGAGGGTTGGATGAGTCGTGAGTTCGGGGCGGGGGGGGCTAAGGGAAGGGGGTGTGGAGAGGGGTTGGGGCAGGCAGGGAGTAGGGGGTGTTGGGTGGGTTGGGAATTCTGGGGGTCCTTTTGGGGGTGTGGAGAGGGGTTGGGGCAGGCAGGGAGCAGGGGGGCTTGGGAATTCTGGGGGTCCTTTTAGGGGTGGGGAGTGGTTGGATAGGCATGAGAGTCCTGGGGGGTCTGTCTGGGGGCAGGGGTGTAGATAAGGGTCAGGGCAGTCAGAGGAGAGGTAGGGGATAGTAGGATCCGAGGGGGGCAATTAGGGTGGGGGATTCTCAGGAGGGGGCAGTCAGGGGACAAGGAGCAGGGAGGCTTCGGTAGGGGGTGCTGTCCTGTGGGGCAGTTATGGGGAGGGGGCAGTCAGGAGACAAGGAGCGGGTGGAGGGGGTTGGGAGTTCTCAGGGGGGCAGGGAGTGGGTGGGGTGAGCCCCCCGTACTTCCCCTGTGCTCTTTTTTGATTCTTGAAATATAGTAACCCTAGTAAAGGGTTAAAAAAGTCCCCCAGGTAAAGGAAAGGGAATGGACACCTGACCAAAAGAGCCAATGGGAAGTCTAGAACTTTTTAAAATGGGCAAAAAACTTTCCCTTTGTGTCTGTTGTGCTCCGGGGAAGAGTGGAACAAGGCAGGAGTAATGCTGTAAGCTTTAAAACCAGGTATGAAAAAGTATCAATTCATACCGTGAACCTACTTATCTGAAACCCAATATGTAAGTAAATCGGACTGTCTAGGAAGAGGTGATTAGGGTTCTTTCTTTTATTTCTTCTCGGCTTGTGGACTCCTCTGTGCTAACCCCAGATGCTTTTGTTTTGCTTATAACCTTTAAGCTGATCCTCAAGAGAGCTGTCTTGATGCTTGCTTTTTGTAACTCTAGCAAAAAGTCTTAAGTTCCAGATGTATTTTCTTTTTTTGTTTTTAATAAAATTTACCTTTTTTAAGAACAGGAGTGGATTTTTGGTGTCCTACGAGGTATGTGCATGTTGTTTAATTAGCTGGGGGTAACAGCTAATTTCCTTTGTTTCTTTCTCAGTTCTTCCTTGACGGAGGTCGGGAGTGAAAGAGCTTGAGGGTACCCCACAGGAAGGAATTCCCAAGTGTGCCTTCCTGGGTCCAAGGGTTTTTTTATTTTTGCACTTGGGTGGTGGCAGTATCTACCTATTCAAGGTCAGAGAGAAGCTGTAACCTTGGGAGTTTAATACAAGCCTGGAGTGGCCAGTATTAGTTTTTAGAACCTGAGGGGAAAAGGACACTGCCCAACTTACTTTTGCTCATGGTTTATGTTTATAAACCCTAATTGCAGTGGTTTCCCAAATCAATGTTAAGTTTCTTCCCTCCAAGACTCTGTGTTTGTGAGAGCGGAAGTATTGCCTCTTAGAGGCACCCAGGGGGTGGTAATTGTCCCAGGTCACTGGGTGGGGGCTCGAGCTCGTTTTGTGTTGTATTGTTGAAAAGGAATCCTTAGATACTGAACTTGGCCCTTTTGCTGCTGGCTCCACTTGCCAGAAGGGTTTCATATGTGCATATTTCTTTATTAACTTTAGGAAAAATAAATAATTTTAGGAAAAAGTGTCAGTATGGCCATCAGCAAGAGTTGGTGGCTGCACTCTGAGGCCACCAAAAAATTAGTAGCGAGAACCCCTCATTTAAGGCACCTAAATATGAGGGTGCTTTTCTTAGGACACTTGCCAGTGACAAAAAGAAAGAAGGCTTTAAAACCCCACTGGTTGAAAACTTGGCATGAGGGTGTCTCCAGATGCTCTTAGCATAATGCCACGAATGCCCATCTCCCAGACAAAGTCTGGGATTTAGTCCCCCGCGGCCACAGATGCCTTTGAATATCTCCCCAGACTATATAGCATCTTCCAAGATCACAACTCAGACATTTCCCTTTTCATTTGCGCTACACACCTGCCCTCCAAAAAAAATTTCAATTTGTACTTAACTAAAAGGAAAACATTGTCTTGGAAGATCCATTACATTCCCTCTGGATTTAGAAGATGCACTGGGTCAGGAGCCAGAATACCATTAGCACAAATCTTGCCTGTTCCACTGTAGTAGTAATTCTGTGTACTTCACAGTCTTGATTTTAAATTAAGCAAAGCCTCAGGTATCATTCGTTTCCTCGCCTCATGTCTGGTTTTACAGCCGGAAGTAACCGGGGAGCTGAGATTGCACAAAATCTCTTTTGGCGGACAAAGCTTGGAACAGTGTCTGCTGGAAGTCTCATCTGCTTAGCTACACTGCCTCTCAAAGCATAGGCCAAATCTGTGTGGTGGGTTATGCTCGTTCTAACATGAGATTACTGCATGTCTCCCTATAGAAAGCACAATGAGAAACACATGAGTGATTATAGAGGGGTGGTAGCATCACTGTAGGTCAGAGTGAGACTAGCTTACTGCTTAACAGCCAATTTGAAGTGCTCTAAAATCCACATGCACGCTTGTCTTGAGAATTGCTGTACCTCATACAGCCTCCCCCTCTCCCCCGAAAAATCACTTGACATCAACATTTTACAGTTCTTTATAGCTTTTTGGAGGTGGGGGGAATTCACATCTGGGGCTCATCCTATGGCTCTGATTCTCCCCAAACTGCTATCACCATCACTACTGCCCCTTTGGGGAAGCAATGTTTAAAAAGGGTTAGATTTGGATCTCCAGGATGGCTCAGGTCAAAAAGATGCATGTGCATCTGTAGCAGAACTGGGCCTCTGTTGTAAGTCAACTTGCCTGCAGTTACTCAGGTACCAATAGCTGGGTGGCTCAAGGTGACGTGTTGTGGCCACTGAACCCATGTAGTGTCAGTTGGAGTCTTCTCCTGCGTAGGTTTCAGAGACTGTCTTGTGCATGGTATTTGACTCCATAGGGCCTCCTTCTGAAAGTTTTGCTCTGAGCACACTACACTGCTACCTCGATATAGCGCTGTCCTCAGGAGCCAAAAAATTGTACCGCAGTATAGGTGAAACCGCGTTATACTGAAGCCAGACACACTGACGCGCTGATCCACCGGAGCACTCCTTTACATTCTATCAGAATTCGCCTTATATGGGACTGTGCTATATCAAGATAGCAGCGTACTTAAGAGCCATCATTTCAAAGTGCTCTGTAATACACATGCATATTCCAATTCTATTTGAAAGTATTGTTGAGGAAAATAGCCTTAATTCAATAAAGGGAAAATCAAACACTTTAAATTCTACAGTGGAGACAATTTTCTAGTGTGGACCAGGCCAGACTCTAGCAAAAAGAGGCTCTGTGGTGATCCATGCTTCCCTTCCGTTTTCTGAACAATAGGATCATATGTGGTCAAAGAAAAGTAAATAGCTGTGACTCTCATAAGTGTCAGCATGATCAAAAGAGTTAAGAGCATCAGGAAACTCCCTATTCTAAGGGCTGGGGCAAGGCTGTCATTAATGAATGAGGTGCCAGGATACAGGTATCACTCAAAACACTAATTTACATTGCTCTTGAAAAATAAACACTTAGCTCTTTTAAAACCTATCAGCTGATCTCAAATTAACATTGTGCCTCAGAAAATTTATGGAAGAACCAAGCAGTGCAGAAAACTTCAGAAAACATTTTATGGTGATCCTCTAACACAAAATAGATGGTTTTGTAGACTCTCTTCACCTCTGAACAGGAAATCCTGGTATAATTTTAATGGGGGCTGCCAGAGGTAGAATTAGTGATGTAAGTTTGGGGGCATTCAGTCCAGGGTTTCCTGATAGCCCCTCACCCCCACTGAGTTTTTTTTAATTTTCAAAATGCTCTAAAATCCATTTAGATAGTGAGATTATTTTGACTAGTGGTAGAGCCTAGTGAATTTTAAAACAATTTTTCATTTTATCTTTTTATTGTGGGAGGCCGTGGATTGGATGTGGGGTCAGATCTTGCTCCCTAAGGGTTGGGGAGGTTGCAGAATGAGCCCACCCTACAATGGCAGCTGCTTGGCCCTGTTCCCTGGACTTGGTATTGCGAGCTGGTGCACAGGATCTCTGCTGCTCCTCTTTGGCCCAGCCATCGCTCAGTCATGACGGGCAGTGGGTGGAGGGAATGATGGCAGACAGGCCAAATTTCAGTGAGTGACACTAGGACCCCCTGTAACTTCACTTCTGTCCCCCGTGGGTTGTATTTGTAATTTGTGCCATCTTCAAATTAGAGTGTTGGATTTTGCTTTTAAAGCAAACCTTAAAACAAAATAAGGAATAAAATGAATCACAATATGCAGTTATAGCATAATAGCTCATGATGACATGGGACATATGCTTTTTATTCCTGTGCTATGCATTGTTTTTCATGGGCTGACCTTTTTCACTACACATGGGCTCACTTGTCAGAACAATATTAAGTGTTCTCTTTAGTACAAAATAGAAAGATTGGGTTTTACCTTCTATGAGTTTTAAATTAGTCTTTCATATGCACATGTACATATTACTGAAGGATAAGAGGGTCTGTTTAATGATTCATATCATTATAGCACCGAGGAGCTCCAGCGTAGTCCAGACCCTGCACAAACAGAAAGAGTCCCTGGGCCCAAAGAACTCTTGATGTGGTCTTTTCCATTTAACCCCTACAGCCAGCATTAAAATAACCCCGTGAAATTCTGCCACAGACGTTTGTTAAAGCAGTGAAGTTCCTCTAGCAATAAGTCCCAAACACTTCCAGAGTGTACAGTACCAGTACACACATTGCATTCCTATCACACTACAATACAGAACTAACTTGGACCTCTTACTTCCCCCTGCGCAAATGCCATCTGTGCACTGCTGCACAGGCGGCTAAGACCTGAAGTTGATATTGCAGAGTGGAGTTATACAAGGCAAGTGATGAAGGAGACAGGTACAAGGATTTCTCCCCGTTACAGCAATCTCGGGTTGCTGGGAGCAGGGGTGGGAATGCAGTATTAGAGAGACGAGACTTGGTTTAACAGAACACTTTCCAGGGGTTCAGTAGCAGGAATTGAGAGGATCTGAATTTTTCCCTTTCTACCACCCAAGGGAGACCAGGTGGCCTGACAGCAACGTGAAGTCTGAAGGGCAAAGTGTGAATGAGAAGCTTCGCTGTGTATTGCTATTAGAACCTTTTCCATTTGTGAATAGGGCTTGCTGCCCCAAATGCAAAACCTCTTTGGGGGTCAGAGAAATCTTACACTGGAAGGAGTGCTTGCCCTCGTTCCATTGCCTACGATTAACCCTGTACCTTCCTATCACAGGGCATTGGCAAAGTAGAGCAATGGTGGTGTCCTATATAGGTTCAAGGGGGAACAAGTAAAAGGAGCCCCCGCCCATTATTTAGGGCTCGGGGGAAGTTAGGCTCAAAGTTTCAGTAGTGACTGTCACGTGCGGAGCTGCAGGAGCTTGAAAGGGGAAATGGGTCAGAGTTCTCTCTCTCCCCCATTAACACATCTTCATTAGCTTGGTACTAAGCAGCAGGGCAAGGATATGTCAGGTCCCCCTTGGGCAGTCAATAAGATGTGGCTGCTCCTGGCAGGAGCAGTGATACCACATGTATCACCGACTGTGTAGGCGAGGATATTGGCATCCTGCTGTCTGGCTCCCACCAAGTGAGCACTGACCCAGCAGCATCTGTCTGCTACTTACAGGCATAGGAGAGAGCCAGGGTTTTTGCATCCCATTAGCAAAGGGCAACTTCCTGTTTCCTGTGCATAAACCAGCGCCGTTTATCACTCGACAGCAGCGCTGCAGTGAAACCGCCCTGAAATCTTCATCCAGAGCTGCCAGCTAGTGACTTCTTTGGTTTTAAGCTTATGCAAAATTCCTTCAGTTTTTGTGGAGTTCACTGAAGGAGAAAATCTCTGTTTCCTGTTTAAAAAATAATAATCTGAGGCCTCTTCTTAAAGGGCTGGTGTCCACTTAAGGCCAAATGGTCTAAAACAAACCCTGCACGGCAAGTAAAAGCGGTTTCAAATTCCACTTCGCTCGTTGCTGTTGAGGCTCTGGGTCCTGGCTGCATTTCCCACAGCGCAGGCATGACAGTTGCTGTGGTCAGTTCAGGTCTTCGCCCAGCCATGTCATAGCTGCAAACGCTTTGGGGGAACGTCAGCTTCGGAATAACTGGTCATTGGAACTGAAAACAGTTATGGAAACGGGAGGGTTTATTAACAGCCTGTTTATCTAGCCTGTGTTTTGACCCTGTCCTTTCAGTGGTTGTTACATGGCTCCTGATGGATGCGGGGAAAGACTCTTGGGAGCTCCTGTGTCGTCCTGACTAGCCCTCTCCTTGGGCCTCATCTCCCCAAAGAGGGCTGAGCTCAGACAGGTGGTGTGTGCAGTTTCCAGCTCCCATCTGCTTGGTACACTGCAGAAGCTAATGGTGCATCTGGCCCTCTTTCTCAAGGGAGGCTTCTGTGGCTGGCTGCAGCAGCTGCCCCAGGAAAGCCCTGGATCTGTGCCCTTCCGCAAAGAGCCTGCTGCGTTGGTGTTTCTGCTTGATCACAGGGCCGCAGGGGAGGGAGGAGATGACAGTCTCATGATTTGCTTCTGCTCCCTGCCTCTCAACAGGACAGCCCGGGCCACCCACCCCACAGTGCTCACAGGCTCTTCTCCAACGCCCCTTTGTGCAGGGTGGCACATGTGGAACGGTCCGACAGTCATCAACAGGCAGAGAGTGGGATGTGGACTCATTACAATCAGAAAACTGCTCTGGCTGCTGCTCCTCCATGCTGTGCCGGCCAACACTACAGGCCAGGCATATCCTGCCCTCACAGCCCCTTTTCCCTTCTGGGCTTCATTCAGCGCCTAGAAACAATGGTTTCCCCTCTGAGCAGGCTCTTCACACAAGGAGCTTGCTGCAAAAGGAAAACCGTCCAAAGTGCTGCACAGTCTCTGCAGCCAGCTCTGCTCGGCTGCTGCCTGCATGGTGCTGTAAGTAAATATGAGGTGCATTGATCAGGCCCAGTATTAGCATCCTGCTGGCTGTCTGAAGGGAGAGGGGTCCTTGTGCTGCAATGCTCCCTTGTTGGATCATTTCTACCATGCTGCATTGGGGGAAAAATACACTTACTATCTGCCCCCCCTTCAAAAAATCTCTCCTCCAGCTGCCCCACAGCCAGCAGGGTGCTGAGGGGTATCTCCAAATGGGACAGGGACCAACCACTTCACATTTCTAGGAACGAGGATCCTAAAGTGCTCTAACAAGCTAATCTCAGGGAAGACCGGTATCCCTGTTTTGGAAGCAGCAAGCAGAAACACAGAACTTTCCCAGGCTGCTAATCCCTGCTCTGCTCCCAAGACCATGCTGCCAAACTCCAGGCCCCTTGCTTTAACTGCTAGCCTCTACTACTGCCCCAGGCAAAACTCTCACAAAGCGACATCTTTGCTCATTAAAGGTTTATTTTTATTTCTGGTTTAAAATCAAAATTAGCCATTCTCTGTAATTACATTATATATAGATTTATAGAGACTTTATAGAAAAGATTTTTTTGCTTTTGCTTTTCTGCAAAACTTGTAAATAAAAAATAAAATAAACCAAAAAGGTGGCAGCTTCTGTCCATCTGTCCCCTCTCTGGGTTGCTCCTCTCCCCCACCCTGCTTTAAAAATGATGACTAACACCAGGGGAAGGTTCAGCTGTGGGTCCCTGTGGCCAACGCAGGCGAGGGGGAGGCAGGAGACACTTGGAGCTGAAAAGAAGATACGCCAGCAGAATATATTAATATCTATGTCTCGTTTTATTTGAGTCCTGGGAGCTCCAAGCGCTGAAGGAAGACGGTGCCCACAGCAAAGGGAGCTGCCGGAAAGAAACAACATCGCCTCAAAGTGCACGTCCATCTGGGGAAGTCTGAGCAGCCTGCGAGCTCCTGGAAGGAGTCCCACTGCAGACTTCACGTGCCAATCCAGTCTTCAGCAGGGGCACACGAGCTCTGGCCCCACCTAGCAAGTTGAAATAGAAAAGCAAGTTGGAGGGGAGGGGAGCTCCACTTCTCCACGGGGGGGTGCCCAGCAGCCCCTCTGTGCTCCGTAAGGCAGGGAGTGGGGTGTCGGGCTGCAGGGAGGTACTAATACTGCTGCATGTTCCCAAGGGATGGGAGCTGGGCCCAGGCTGAGAGAGCCTCCAGCAGCTCCCTGGTGCCTTCACCCCAAAGGGATCACAAGTGTGTTAGTGCCAGCGTGTCTCAGAAAGCGGTGCTGGCCATGCTGCCTGGCGCAAAGATCCTGGGTAAGCTGTTCAGAGTCTCCTCCAGCCGCCGGTGAGCCGATTTCCCATCTTCCCCTGCAAACACACGCCACTGTCAGTCACTCCAGCCACTCAGCAGGCTCCCTGCCCAGGTCCTTTGAACCCACCCACCCCGTCTCCTCAGCTGGAGCCCCAGTGTGGCAGTCAGGAGAGCAGAGCTCTTGGCTCCCCCTGCTTGGCCTACATCTTACTGAGAGCTCTGGGCTGAGGCACATGCCTGGCTGCAGGCTTCTAGTCGCTGTAAATTGGACTAGTAAAGAATCCAGCCAACGACACCATGTGGGGGTGCAGATGGACCCCAGGGCATTCAGCTCCAGCGCCACTGCCCTCAACCAGCTCTGCTATGGGGAAACGCCCTCTGCTGGCAGTGCCTGTGCAGGCTGCAGCCACTAGGGGGCAGCACACACGGGCAGGGCCCATACACTACGTGCCGACACATTTGGGGAGTGCCACAGAACGGGGGTTCCACACGCAGCAGAGACACAGGGTAAAGGACATGGCCGACAGGGTCCGAAACAAGAGACACTCGTGAGCAAAGCAGCAGGAGTGGGGGAGCGGGAACGAATCTGGCCAACACTGTCACGACCCAGAAGCTAGTGAGCCAATCAGATGGTCCTCTCAGTGCCATCTAATAAATGATAATAAATAACAGTGACCCGTAGCGCTTCGTGTTCCCAGCGCACCTGCTGACATTAGCTAGGGGACCGTGCTGCTGGGCTGGGGGCCTGCCCCTGCTCTCACCCTGGCCAGCCCATGGGTGGCGCCAGCGGCAGGCGAGGCGAAGCCCTGGCAACATGGGAAGCCTGAGCACATGGAGCTAGGCCTGGACCTAAGGCCTGAGACGCGTCCAGCTGGTCCCCTACGCCCCCGTCTGCAGCCGGGCTCTAGCATGGACAGGACCAGGAGCCTAGCTCTGTGGCACTGGGAGGTCCCATCTCCCACTGGGACGGTGCCAACAGAGTCTGGTGTTGGTGCTGCCGAGAGGAGCCGCTCCAGGCCCTGGGTGTGCAGCAGGGCACTCACCGCACAGCAGCAGGCTCTGCTTAGCTGCCTCCCGCACGTCCTCCTTGTCCGTCTGGCACAGATACACCAGCTGCTCAATGCTTTCTTTGGCCTGCCGGAAGAGGCCGACACAGCGCTGAGCATGTGCCTGCAGTGGCAACGCTGTGCCCGTCCTCCATGCCCTGGCTGCACTCCCAACCCCGGGGAGCACTGGGGGAGGGGCAGCAGAGGCAGGGCAGAGGCCAGGAAGACGGGTAGAGGGTGGGAACAAGGTCTTTGTGGTCCTGTCTCGGTTCTGGCAGAGCAAGCAACCCAGGGATCAGTCCCAGAGCTCCACGCTCGCCTCTGCAGGCTGGGCCAGGGTCTCTCATGGGGTGCTCTGGGCCGGCCATGCCCCTCCCCGCTTAGTGCTGCAGGGGCAACTAGCTGAGGTGTTGGGTGGAGCTGCCTCCTAGCTCCTCCCAGTGCGGGCGCATCTCATGGCTTCTCCCCTGCTCTGGGCCGGGGATAGGTCACCTCACTGCTGCCTGTGTCCATCAGAGTCTTGCTGGGGCTCCACCACCTCCCTCGCTGGGTTCCCTCCCCTACACAGCCACCCACAGGATGAGCTCAGCCATTGCCCCCGCTCTCCAGACTCCAGCACATGCAGGCTGCTGCCGCCACGGTGCCTAGGAGGAGAGGCCACTGAGGTCCCTGGGCCGGACGACCCAGCCCATTGGCAGCAGGGTACAGGGAGAATCTGGGCAATTTTCCCTCCTCCACATTAGCCTGGGCAGCTGCTCATTGCCATCAACCCCCGTGCAGACCAGGTGCGGGGGCTGGACTTACCTTGAGACACCCCAGGGCCGCGCAGCTGGCGATTCGCGTCTGCGCCTCTTCATCTTCCAGCTGCTCCAAGTACCACACCAGGGCCTGGGGGACAGAGAGATCAGTGGAGCCTTGAGAGCAGCCCCCTAATCCCCTGCCCCCTAATCCTCCCCCTCCCCTTGTGCCCCACTCCCAGCCAGGGGGCGAGGCCTGGGGCGCTCACCCGTTCCCGGAAGCGGGGGTTCTCGGCAAGGCTGCGCAACTGGACGGACACGGCGCTGACGACTTTGCTGTTGCCCTCAACGAGCAGCAAGCTCATGGCCTTCAGCCCGTCCTTCTTGAGCCGGGCCTCAGGCACACGCTTCAGCGCCTTCAGCACCACGTCCTGGTCGTCCGAGTTCAGGTTCTGGGCCAGCAGCACTGCCGGGAGAGGGGGTGAGAACAGCCGCAGCACAGGCTGGGAGGGGACGAGCCCCACTTGTGCCCTGGGGGGCCGGGGTTTCACTCCCGCCTGCCTGGCTCAGATAAAGAGCAGAGGGAGGGGAAGGCGGGCGCCCGGCACCATTGGGAGAGCTGGGCCTGGCAGGGAAGAGCGCGCTTGCGAGGGGCCGTATCCCAGCCGCACTGCGGGAATCACGGGCAGAGGGAGAACAGGCCGGGGAGAGGTCTGAGGCCCAGTCGGCAGGAGCAGCTCAGCCCAGCCCCCTGCACCTCGGGCAAGGATCACGGGGGGGCGCCGCTTGGCTCAGTCTTGCCCTGCTCCCCTGACCTGCGAGCGAGCCGGCATGGGCGAGTGCTAGAGACAGTCTGGTGCTGTCTGCTGCACTGGCACAGTGAGTGCAGGGCCATCTAACGACTCAGAGCAGAGCCCCACCCGTGCCAGTACCAGTACCCCTACCAGCCCTCGAGCACGGGAACCGCATTAACGCCCTGCCCGTGCCGGTACCCGCCCGCCCGCCCCCCCCCCACCAGCCCTCGAGCACGGGAACCGCACTAACGCCCTGCCCGTGCCAGTGCTGGTACCCGCCCCCCCCACCAGCCCTTGAGCACGGGAACCGCGCCCTGCCTGTGCCGGTACCCTCCACCCTTTGAGCCCCAACTGTCCCAGTGCCAGTACCCCCAGCACTCGAGCAGGTGAACCATGCCGGTGTCTCGCCTGTGCCAGCACTGGTACCCCCCAGCCCTCAAGCAGGGGAACTGCACCGGCGCCCTGCCTGTGCTGGCACTGGAGCTATGGGGGGACTGCAGGCGCTTACCTTCCTCAGCCAGCTCCATGACGTAGGCGTCCAGTGTAGACACGGGGAGCGACTCGAAGTGGCTCCAGTACTGGAAGATGGTGAGCTGCTCCCCGTGGCTGCTCCCGGGCCGCTTGGGCAGCCGCCGGGCCAGCACATCCTCCACGAGCTTCACGCACACTGCAGGGAGGGCACCGGGTAAGTACCCCTGGGGCAGGGCTTCTCAGCAGCCCAGGCACCTCACTGGCACAAAGTCCCAAGGCTGGGCTGGGCTGGCACCAAGACAGCCCCTCCAACAGGTTGGTGCTTTGCCTGGAGGGGAGGCCGGGCTAGCCAAAGCAGAGGACTGGGCTGCAGGACTCCTGGGCTCTTTTCTCGGCTCTCAGAGTCACCCTGGGCCTGGGCGCCAGAGATAGCCAATCGGAGCTGAGCTATTGCCCAGGGCTCATGTCCCTCCCCCTCTGGAGGGGCCCCAAGACTGCACTCACCTGAGTCTGCCAGGCCCGTCTGCCGCTCAGCCATGGGCGCTGCATACTGGGCACTGAGTGTGCGCAGGAACCGCTCCACGGGGCAGGTGTAGACGTTGGGCTGCTCCACGCAGCGGTCCCAGAAGGCTAGCACCCCCTCCTTCCGGCTGGAGAACTGCACCACTGTGGGCAGACACACGGTCAGGGCCATCCACGCCAGCGCAGGGCACGCTGCTGGCACTGCCACCACTCAGAACACGACAGCCCAGCACGGACCCTGTTGGCGAGCCTCAGCCCTCTGACCCCAGCAAACGCCCTGCAGGCAGTGCCCCATGGCACCCGGCTGCGGGCCTTTACCTTCTGCTGCAGCGCTGGCTGCCCCCGATTTCTCCTCCGTCAGCTGGCAGACGATCTCCAGCACCTGCGCTTCCCTCATCAGCTTGTCCAGGGCGTACATCTCCCTGCACCGCAGCGGCCCAAACGTGCCCAGTTTCTGCAAGTCACAGACACGTCAGTGCTCTGCCTGGGGGACGGGATCAGTGCCTGGGGGACGGGATCAGTGCCTGGGGGGTGCCCGTGCTGCCCGGCAGCCTCCAGCATGCCCGCTGGGGAGCCACCATGGAGCGCAGCGTGGCTCGCCGGGAGCTGGGGTCTTCCCAGGCTCTGCCTTCCTATGCCTCATGCCAGCCCGCAGCATCCCTCGTGGGCTGGCCAGGCTGGCTGAGCGCCAGGGCTACCCCCTAAACACGTGAGAGGTTGCCAGCCTGGTGCCCCCCCTCCCGCACTCTGCAGGAGCCTCACATGCCCCCCAACCCTGCACACTCACCAGCAGCAGGCGGTTGCAGTTACTGAGGTGCAGGACCACGGCACTGTCCAGGAACTCATTGCCAGTGCTCATGGGCTCAGAGCTGCCCTCCGAGCCGCTGCAGGTGCCGATGTCCTCGGCCGCAGCATGGGCCCCGCCGGCCCTCCTGCAGGAATGGGGGACAAGTAAACACACGCTCATCTCAGCCACAGGCATCAACTACCCTGCCCTGAGGAACAGCCTCCAGCGCCCAGGGCTGGGGGTTAAATCCCTCCCGGTCTGCAGTAGGTGAACTTGAGAAAAGAGCCATGGTTTACGTGGGACTTACCCTATTGCCCGCTGGCAACACGCGTGCTCGTCCCCAGCACGCAGCACCGTGCAAACCCTGATGCACGGAGAGCCAGGTGGGGCGCTCCAGGGGCTGGGCGCTTGGGGTCCCACCTGGGAAGTGATTGCGGGAGCCCCTGGAGGTGGGCCCGGCCATGTGGGTGGCAAGCGCCCTGGGGAGCTCTCACCCTGCTAGAGTGGGTTCTGCCCCCAGGCTTCTGGGGCAGCTCCCCCGGGAGGCAGCTGAGGTCCCCCCAGCGTTCCCAGCCCCTAGTGAATGAGTCCCTGGGGTGGGCAATGCCAGACACATTCCACAGGCCACATAGCAAGTCCATAGCACAGCCAGGAAGAGACCCCAGGAGTCCTGGGCCTCTGCTCTCAACTCCGGTACCACCTGCCGCCCTGCGAGCACAGAACCCAGGAGTCCTGGGCTTCACACTCTCTTCAAACAGTCCCACAGGCCTCCAAGGAGCGTGCTGTGCAGCAGCGCCCAGAGTGGGAGAGAGCCTGGGGCCCGGGGCTGTTGCAAGTCTGACCTGTAGATCCCTGTGCTTTAGAGTGGACAAGGAGCTGGGTGCATTTGGGACCCATTTCTGCTTCCCTCAAGGAGTCAGCCCACACATCTGGAGGGGTGGGGGCGCAGGGGACAGCAGCTGGGCCACAGGCCCCCCTCTTCCCCCCAGCCCTGGAGAGCTGGAGGGCCGGGGGTGGGGGGGCAGTGAATATGGACAGCACTCCAGGGCCCTGACCACTAGGTGGCGCTGCTGTAGCATACTCTGCCCAAAGTGTGGCTAGCTGGGGACCAGGACAAGGGTTCTCAAACGGAAGGTCGGGACTCCTCGGGGGGTCACGAGGTTATTACATGGGGGGGGTCGTGACCTGTCAGCCTCCCCCCAAACCCCACTTTACCTCCAGCATTCAATGGAGTTAAATATGTTAAACAGTGGTTTTAATGGGGGGGGGGGTGCACACAGGGGCTTGCTGGGTGAAAGGGGCGCCAGGACAATAGTTTGAGAACCACGGGGGGCTCACACTGGCTCTGGTGGCCAAGCCGAGGCTGTGTGTTACACCCCAGCTCCCAGCACCCCCGGCCGTACAGGGCGCCCCGGCACCTGCTGCTGAGAGCCAGGCCTGGCCACCAGGGGGCAGTAGCCAGCAGGCTCCGGGCTTTTCGATGGGGACCGTAGCCGCAGCAAAACGGGGGCGGGCGGGGATCAAACCGGGCCCCTCTCGGTCTGACTCCCTGAGCTCAGCGACCAGCTCTGCACGTGGCCCAGCCCCTATTGGGGGGGCGGGTCACCCCCATACGGGGAACTGGCCAGCCCAGGCGCCTAGGATCAGAACCCACCCGCAGCGACCTTCTGCTGCCCTACCCCACCCGGCTCACCGCTCACTCCGGCTGCCCTCCTCCTCCGAGCCCTCCGAGTCGTCCATGTCCGAGGTGTTGAGGAAGCTGAAGCTCTCCAGGGCGTGCTCCACCGTCAGGCTGATGCTGGAGGCCCGGCTCAGGAAGACACCCTGCTTGTGCTGTGGGGAAGGCCCAGTCAGGTGTGGGGGCTGGGCAGGCTGTGTCCACGGGCCACTGGCCAGCTGCTCCTGCCCGGCATTCGTGCCAGCTGGGACCTCTGCCATGACCCCCGGGCCTGGGCAGCTCCACCTGGGGCCCCTGGGCCCGGCGGGATGATGGGCTGTGGCAGGCGCAGCCGGTTCTAGACACCCCACTCCCTGCCACGCCGCATCTACACCAGCTGCCCTGGGACTGGCCACGCTTCCCCAGCCCCACCCTCCATGATGTAACCCCTCCCGCCGCCCATCTGACCGGCGCGCAAGGGGCACAGGCAGGGGAGCCAGTATCCCCAGCCCAAAGACACGCGCCCCCCCTGCGGGAAGGGGAGGAGCCGGGTGGGGCTGCCCCCTTACCATGAGGATCTCCTCCAGGCGTTTCAGCTCCCGCTCCAGTGGCTGCAGCTCGGGGAACTGCCCCCGATAGTCGTCCAGGGCTGAGCCCAGCGAGGTGATGGCCTCCTCCAGGCCGCAGTCCACAGGCTTGGGCCTTAGCACCTCTGCTGGGCTGGGGGGTGGGAGCGAGGCAGGGGCCGGCCTCCCCCTTTCCTCTGAGACTGGCTGCAGCACCACCGGCCGACCCGGGGAGACCTCACGCCCCTGCGGCCCCAGAGCTTGGCACACAGAGGCCTCGGCCCGCCCCACCACAGGCTCACAGGCCTCGACCTGAGACCCGGCCCCACAGGGCTCAGCCTCCAGGCCCCGGTCCAGCTGTGCCCAGGGCGCCGGCGGGTTTGAGGCCTCGGGGACAGCATCCATTTCCAGGAGAGGCAGCTCCCCGGCGCTGGGGTCCCGGGGGACTGGAGTAGGCTCCCCGCCGTTGGCGCTTGGTTCCTGGGGGATTGGAGAAGACTCCCCACCATGGGCGCCGGGGCCTTCCCCGCAATCCACTGCCGCGTCCAGGCTGCTCTCACTGATATGGCTCAGAGTCCGGGAGTAGGGCACGTGCCCATTGGCTACCGCCTCCTTCCTCGCGCCCCCTGGATCCTCCTGCCGGCCGAGCGGCTCGGCTGTGGCGCCCGCCTCCTCGTGCTGGGAGAAAGCGATCTCGATGGCGGGGGGGGAGGCCTGCACCTCAGGCTGTACAACGGGCTTGTGGGAGGCGTGGCGGGCGCTGCCTGACAGCTGGGGGCTGGAGGAATCGTCCGATGACTCCGAGGAGATGGACCAGGCCGTGCCGTTCTCCAGCTCCTCCTGCCGCCGCAGCATGTTCTAGAGAGACACGGCACATCAGCAAAGCGCCTCGCCGCCCACACCCCCGCAGCCGCCAGCCACACCCACCCAGC
>ML677343.1:1539059-1570205 GCA_007922305.1 Dermatemys mawii | reverse complement strand
GGCCACGCCCTCTCCACCCTGCTCCACCCCACTCAGAGCCAGGGATAGAACCCAGGAATCCTGGCTGCCAGACCCTGCTATGTACCCTTCCTCCAGCCCCTAACCCTCCGCCCCCAATGGGCAGCCCCAGGCGTGAGCAACGGGACCCGTTGGTGGGGTTGGCACGAGCAGTACGAGATGGGGCAAGGAGCGGTGGGGCGGGAGGCGCATCTGACTCCGGGCACGGACAGGGCTGGAAAGGGCAACGGGCAGGGCTAGAACTATGGCAAGCGGCTACTGCACCATTGCTGGCCTAGGGCGGCCGGGGCAGCCTCACAGTGAAGGCTCGTGCATGCAGGGAGAGATTGACCTGGCCTGAATGGACCTCTAGGGGATAGGGCTTTGACACACTGGGATCTCTGCCCAGCCCTCCAGCCGGGGAGCAGTTTGGGGACTGAGAATCTCTGTCCGACAGGTTCCCAAAGCCAGGACCTATGGATGGGCTAGCGGGCAGGAGGCAACGGGGCTAGTGCTCTCTGGGGTGACTAGACCACCCAAGCTAAGCTAGGGGCTGGCCCCAGCCAGTGAACGTACACAGCCCCGCTGCGGGCATCTCCCGAGCGGGACCAGGAGCCCTCCAGCAAGGCCCCTCCGGGTTTGTGGGGCCGCCTGCGCCGGGCTCTTGGGCAGAGAGAAGAGGGAGCCGTCAGCAGCGGGAAAGGATTTCGGGGGGGCCATTCAGCCAGTTGCTGGGGCTGCCTGGCTACTCCATCTGCCATCCTCAGGGCGCGGCCGCCCTGGCACGAGGGGAGGGGGCCCGAACAGGACATCTGTAACTCAATGGAAGCAGCAGCCCAGAAGGCCACGTCCTTTGCAGCTGACCTGGGCGTGGGCCACAGGGGAGCCCTGCGCTCCCCCAGACACCCCAGCGCTGGGAGCACTGCTGGCGGCTCAAAGAATGCAGGGGCCCCTCCCGGGTGCTCTCGGGCCCCCAGCTCCCACGCAGGGCGCACCCCTCCCGGGCAGGCGCACTCACATAGAAGGCCTGCTCCCGGAGGGAGGGCGTGTCGGGCGGGCTCTGGTTGTAGGTGGAGAATCGCTTGTTGACAGTGGATGCTTTGTTGACCGTGCTGGCAGCTGAGGGCTGATCGTCCTTGTCGAAGGGGCTGGGGGTGAGAGCACAGAGGTAAGAGGAGCAGGGGGGGTTCTGGCACTGCAGGGCTGGAGCTGGGCTCCCAATCCTCCTGCCACGTGCGGCGCCGGTGCCCTGTGCCATGGGGCAGGGGCAGCAGGAGGGAGAGGCGGGGCGGGTAGCCTGGCGCGGGCACCTTGCTGCAGAAAGCGACAGCAAGCGGGGAAGGGGGGAGGGTGGGCAGGAAGCCCAGGAGAGGGAGGTTGGGCAGGCTGCCCCCAGCGGGGCCGACAAGCCCCAGGGCAGACAGGGCCACACTAGCCCAGCTAGCCCCCGTGGCCACTCACTTCCAGTTCACCTCCAGGCTGAGTTTGATGGTGCCCAGGTCATTGATGTCGACAGCCACCACCTGCGGCAGCGCCGCAAACAGGTCCTTGGTTTCGCACGAGACGTTGCCCACCACCACGTGGTTGGCCAGGCTCTTGAGCTCCGTCACCTGGCACGGGAGAGGGAGGGGCTCAGGCCAGGGCGGGTTTTACCCGACGTTTACGGTCAGGTCGCTGAAAGCTCCAGACTCTGCCCTTTGCCCCATCCCTGACCCCCGGGATCTGGGCCACCCGTGCTGGCCTGGGGAGAGGCCTGACCCACACGCTCTGGGGCGGGGCCCCAAGTAAGAGCAAAGCACCCCACAGCAGCTGCAGCTCCCAGGGGCTGGGTCTCTCCGTGTGAGCGGTCGCATCCATCCACACAGCACAGCGTGTCGCGGGACTTGAACCTGCCACCTCGGGCGCCCGCTGGGCTCCGGCAGAGCCCTGTGCGCTGCCCACGGCGGGGCCGGTGGCACGAACCAGCAGCTCTGCCAGCGGCCGGGCGCTGCACAGCAGGGCACCAGGCCAGGAGCCAGCAAGTACCGGGAGCGTTGGATGCCACAGCAGAGCCCAGACCCTGGCCCAGCGATCACTGACGGGGCCCTGGCACAGGGCGGGGGGAGGCTTTTTTGGGGGGTGGTACCTGCGGCTGGCTCTCAGAGCGATTGGCTGCTCAGCCAGCCCCCAAGGTTAACCCCTCGCTGCCCGATGCAGGCGTAACCCTGGGAGAGCCAGCAAGGGAGCGAGCAGCAGCTACTTTCCCCCACGAGCTGTGCCAGCCAGAGCCAACAGCACGTCAGCAGCTGGCTCGGAGCCCGGCGCAGGACGGACGGAGCTGGGGCTGGGCGCGGGGTCGTTACTCGAGTGCTTCCCACCCACTCCGGACCCTGCTGTGCTGCCCAGGGCCCCCTGTACCTTGATGGAGAGGAACTCCGTGATGAGGGGCAGGAAGACCATCTCCTCGCTGTCCCACACCTGCTTCCCGTTCCCCTCGATGCGCCCCTTCAGCTTCCAGCGCTGGCGCCCGTACTTCATGAAGATCTGAGGGTGAGAGGAGCGCGGGGTGGGTGCCAGGCGGGACTCACCCCTGTCTCTCGGCCCACGCCAGCCGCTCCCAACCAATCCCCTGGCAGGGCCCGACCCACACGTGTCCAAGCAGCAGGGCTCGGCGCTGTCTTCGCTCTGTCCCCTAGGGAGAGGGGAGCTGCCGGGGTTCCCCTCCACCCCCCAGGAGAATTTCACTGGCTGGGTCTGCCAGTGACCCCACCCCACCCCCGCTTGCTGCATCCCCCACGAACCTCATACTGGTCCCCAGCACAGAGCCTGGCAAACCCGGCCAGTCCTGCAAGAGAAGTGGGGAAGGGAAGCTTAGAACCAGCCAACTCTCATGGCCCCGCCCCCCAAGCTGGCACAGGAGCGAGGCCCCTCCCTGCCCCACTGCTAAGCCGCGTGGCTAGAGGGGGATCAAGAGCCCGGGGCTCGGTGCTGAGTCCCATGCGCGGGGCAGGCCTGGGCAGGAGGCACATGGTGCAGCCAGCCAGCCACCCGTGCAGGGCCAGCACTGCCAGGCCCTGGGCAGGGGGAGGAGGGAGTCCTGGGGGAGCAGGGGGAGGAGGGAGTGAGGGGGAGCTGGGTGGGGGGAGCGGGATGGGGGGGGAAGCAGGGTTGGGGAGAGCAGGGTGGGAGGGGGAGTGGCGTGGGCAGTGATCTAACAGGCAGGGGAAGACTCCAGAGCTGGGGGGTGAGGGGTTCCACTCACTGTCTGGTGCTTCGAGGCTGGGGGGGGCGGCCTGCCCACCCAGTGTTCTTTGGGGGGGCCCAGGGCTCTGGGATGGAAGGGGGAGGGGCAGAGCCTCAGGCTGAAGGGGTTGGCTGGGGGCTAGCCGCCCCGAGCTGGTGGTTTACCCACCGCCCATGGGGAGCAGGGTGTGGGGGGCACTGGGGGGGGGCAGTTACCTTTCATCTTGACGTGGAACTCCCCCAGCTGGCTCTCCAGCTCGCTCTCCAGCAGACACATGTTCTGGGGACAGGAGGGACGAGAGCCCCGTTAGCCAAAGGCTCCAGCCCTCCGCCGGCCTGGCCCCCCAGGCTCCGCCCCACCCCCCCACTCACCTCGGTGTACTCCTTGTAGCCCTTGCTGGCCTCGGCCAGGCTCTCGCGGGCCTCGCGGCTGCCCGGGGAGGCGGCGGTGTAGGCCTTGACCATGTTGTGGGCCCCATCGCGGAGCCGCCGCTGGATGCAGTACGACTCGTAGAGCTCGTCGATCTGCAATGAGAGCCATGGGAGCCCAGGGCAGCAACGGGGGAGGGAGGGGGGGCACAGGACAGCACTGGAGGGGGGAGCCCAGGTCAGCACCGGGGGGGAACTGAGGACAGTATTGGAGTGGTCGGGGGGAGCCCAGGAGAGCCCAGGGCAGCAGTGGGGGGTCGGGGGGGGAGCCCAGGGCTGCCAGGGAGGGAGGGGGCTGTCCCTCGCTCAGGGTAATCCCAGTTTTGATACGCACTGAAAGACGTCGCCCCCCACATGCCTGTAAGAGCCCCATGACGTGAGGGGCGTCCCCCGCCCCAGGCTGGTCGCCCTCACCTTGCTGGCATGGAACTCCAGCCTGCGCAGGAACCGCTCAATCGACTTGACTTGCTGGAATGGAGCAGGAGAGCAGGTCAGATGCCGTCGGATGGGGCCAGCCGCTGCGTCCGGGGGCCCGGGGTAGGGCGGGAAAACTGGGCTGCCTCCCCGCTGGCCCAGCGCTCAGCCCCGGGGGGCCCAGTCTGTAACTGAGAGCACCTTTCTCCCACTAGCTCCCTATAAACCCGTCCGGCTTTGCAGCCTTCCCGGCGACGCAGGGCGCTGGGTGGGGGTCCGGGATCGGGCCAGCTCTCCTGCCACCCAGGGAGGCTTCTGGGAGACGTGGGACGGACAGGCCTGAATGACCAGGGCACAAACCCAAGCGGAACCACACAGGTGCCGGCCCCCGCTCCCCGGCCACCGCACCGGCGCAGAAAAGGGGCTGTTTCACCCGCCTGCCCGAGGCCCTTTAGCCCAGAGACTCTGCCCGTGTGCTGCCCAAAGCCCCCGCCCAGCGGGCTGGTGCAGGGCACAGCACAGTCAGTCGCACGTTAACCCTCGGATGCTGGCGTCCAGATTTCCCCAAGGGCTCCATACAGGAGAGGCCCCGACAGCTACCCGGACGCCGTGCAAGGATACAAGGCGGGAGGTGCCCTGTTAGCAGAGCCTGCCCCGCGGTCCCTGCGCCTCAGGCACCGTCCTGTGGCCGATCACCTCCGGCTAACCCCCTGCAGCTGGGCGCGGCGGGGAGCTGACGGGTGCTGAACCCGGGGTTCTCAGGGCCCAGTCTGGAGGGGAGGGAGGGGGTCCAAAGAGCAGCTTCCGGAGCTCAGCAAGGGGCCCGCCCCCGTTCAGCACCAGCCCCTCACCTTGTCGAGATCGTAGAGAAAGCCCTAGGGAGAGGAGAGGAGAGGAGAGGAGAGGAAAGGGGTGAGAGCACGGAGACGGCACCGCACGCCCTGCACTGGGATTGTGCATGGCACTGCCCCACGCCTGGCAGCGTGGCAGGGCAAACAGGGGAAGCTCCACACTAAGCAGCCCACTGCAGCGCGCAGCCCATGGGGAGGGTCTGTCCCAGGACACACCCTGGGCACGCAGGGCTCTGCAGCTCACACCCGCGCACGCCGGACGTTAATCCCGCCCACTCGCCGTTCCCACCTCTCCTGGGGGAGCCGGCCCCGGTCCAATCCCCTCTCCAGCTCCCTTGGGCCTGCTGGGGAAACCCTGCCCGGGCACCCAGGCAGGCTCCTTGGCAGGGCCTGGGCTGAGCCGAGCGCGACCCGCACTCACCAGGCGGGAATTCCTCTTGGACTCGCGGATCTGGGTGCTGAGCTTCTCCAGTTCCAGCTGGTGAACCTCCAGGTAGGCTCTGTGGGCAAGAGCACCCCCCGCATTAAACCCCACCCCGGGCACAGAGAGAGCCAGCCGAGCCCAGCCCCGACTGGTTCCGATACCCCTGTTGGCTGTGCCCCCCCCAGCTCTCCGCCACCCCCACCAGGCACCTGCACCCGATTAACCCCACGCCTGCCTCCCACTCCTGGCATCCCCCAGCTCAAACCTACTCCCAGCACTCACTCCCCCAGCTCTCCCGGTACCCGCTCCCGCCCCCTCCCAACCCGGCCACACTTTGCACTACCCACAGCTCAACTTCACACCCGGCAACTACCCCCACAACTCATCCCCCCCAACTGGCTCCCGCCCCCCAGCTCAACCTCACGCACAGCCACGCCTGGCACCCACCCAGCTCAACCCCCCCACAAGCCATGCCCACCCCTCGCTCCTCCCAACTGGCCACACTTGGCACCCCCCCACAGTTCATCCCCACCCACCAGCCATGCCCAGCACCCCCCTGCTTGCCCCCACCCACTGGCCATGTTTGGCTCCCCCCACCGCACTGTGGGGAGACTGTGGGGCCTGGAGGTGATGGGAGGAGGGTGGGGAGGTGATTGGGGGCACCTGCAGGTACTGGCTATGTCCAGCCATCACCACACCCAGCCCCGCCCCGCCCCGCCCAGCACCCCCCCCTCGACCCGCCCCCCCCGGGCACCCCCCCCCCCCGCCCCCTCCAGCCACGCCCAGCCCCCCCCCCCAGTCCACTCTTCCCCATCGGTCACCCCTGGCCCTCACCCCCAGCTCTCAGTCACTCAGCAGGAAGGAAGCAGGCGGGTGAGCGAGCCAGTGACAGGAATCACCGTGCTTTGCACTAAGGGCCGGTCACAAACCCCGCCAAGCTCCTCACGGCCGTCGGAGCGGGAGACTGACCCAGGGCCGGGCTGGTGCCCTGCCTTCCCACTGGGGCTCAAACTACCATGGACCACAGCCTCTCTGGAGCCCAACTTCTGGGGCTTCACCTTGGGCACAGCGGCCCGCCCCGGGCTCTCCCGTGGCCACCGCCTGGCGTGGGGCGGATAATGCCCAGCCATGGAGAATCGATCTCGTCTGCAGCCCTACGTCACGGCCGTCCAGTCCCCGCGCAGGGATCCCCGTGTCTCTGTGCACGGCCGGACGCCCCCGGCTGCTCCCCTTCCTGTGCAGCCGGGCTGGGCCCCACACGGCGGGTCACTTACGTCAGGCCCTTCTTGAGCGCTTCGTACACCTCGTCCAGCCGGTCGGGCTGCGGCACCTTGGGCGGGGGGGACTTGTGGGACATGGAGAACATCCTCCTGACCCGGGAGCCAGTCTTCCTGGACACCGTGGGGGTGCTGAAGGGAGGCAGGTTCCTGAGGGGAGGAAGCACCAGGAAGCCGGGTGAGCTTCCTGCTGGCGTGGCCACTCGGTCCCCGCTGCCCGTGCCAGGAGCTGGGCGCCAGGAGACAAGGCCACGCTCTGCAGGGATCACTCGGGGGGAAGTGCCAGGAGCAGCGGCAGCCATCGCCCGCTCCCACCTGCCACCACGGGCTAGGGCCAGGGTGCGGAAAGCTGCCAGCAGCTAGCCCTGCTCACAGCCGGGTGGTAGCAATGCCAGCAGTGGCGGGCGTCCCGTCTCCTTTAACTCCCCCGCTGTAGCCAGCGCTGAGCGGGGCCGGGGCCTGGGTGGAGCAAGGCCGCCTGGGCCCATGTTCACGCCCGCATCCTCATGGAGCCGTTCCAGCATCCAGGACAGGGCCAGAACCGCAGCCAAAGCCACCGTGCCCGTGTCCAATCACCACCAGATCTGCAGCAGTGAGCCTGCCGGTAACCCCGGGTACCCGACACGGGTCCCGGCCGTGGAAACGCAGCGCTCTAGGCATGTTACTAACCCCGAAGGTACCCACCCTCCCAGCGCTGGAGAGAGGAGCCCGGCAGTGTGATCTGATGGGCAACACACCTGAGCTCAGTAACCAGGGAGGGGGAGCCCATGGCCCCGACTCTCGCCTGCCAAGGAAGAACCAGGAGCGGGGGCAGGTTCTCCAGCAACCAGGGCTCCAACAATCAAAGCCAACTCTGGGGCTGCACCGGGGGGTGACGCCAGCACCATCTCCAGCCGGGCCTCTGAACCCCGGTTCTGGAAGCGGTGCCCACGGGGGCTAGATAGAGCCTGCTCCAATTTCAGGTCTCCTCTACTGGCCAAGGGAGTGCTGGGCGCGAAGGAGACCTGGGGCTCTGCCTGTTTGCTTGGCACCAACTGGGACAAGGAGTGGGGCTGGTCATGGCTCACGTGCTCCGAAGCCAGCTTCCTCCCTGCGGAGTCCTTACCATGGATGCTAGCCTCGACTCTCGACACGCTGGCCCCCAAATGGCCCCCTGCCCCCTTACCCACCTGGATCTCTGGTCTGCCGACCCCCTGAGCCAGAGGTACTCGAGGCCGGGACAGCAGGACCAAAGAATCCCCCGAGCTAGTGTCCCTCTGGATGAGCGATGAGTGGCGGGAACAAGGTCGAGGGGTTCAGAGTGTGGGAGGGGACAGCAGGGGTGGGGCAAAGGGTAGAGGTGTGGGAGGTGGTGAGGGCTCCGGCTGGAGATGCGGGCTCTGAGGTTGGGCTGGGGATGAGGGGCTCAGGACTGGGGCAAATGGCTAGAGTGTGTTGGGGGGGTGAGAGCTCTGGCTGGGGACGCGGGCTCTGGGGTGTGTCCGGGGATGAGGGGTTTGGGGTGCAGGCTGCCCCAGGGTCACAGTGGGGAGAAAGGACTCCCCCAAGCCCTCTCGCACTGCAGCAGCTCTGCATTGGGGGAGAGCACCTCTCCCCAGCCACAGCAGGTCCAGGGCGGGCGCCTTCGCACTGCCCCACCGCAGCCCTAAGTGCTTGCACGGCTCTGGATAGGCTGCTGCGTGGCCATGGAGCTGTGCGGCTTAGAGGGAACTTAGCCCCCAAGAACTGTGCTAAGACCTGAGGGAGCCAGCCAGACTGGGGAACTACTCCACCGAGCCCGAGCACCCACAGCCTGGCTCAGAGCCCAGCCCCATGCGCTGCAAAGAGTCGCCCCACTGCATGGAGAAGACCCCACTCCCTCTCTCCCCACACGCACACAGCCCGCCTGTGTTCCCAGCCCAGTCCCACTCACCAAGACACTCTGAGTGCCCCAGCAGGGTCTGGCCTGCCTGATCGGTGACAGAGCGCTGGGAACAAGTGGTGCCACTCCTGACTGGAACAGTCAATATCTGTCGGAGAAGGAACCTTCCCTTCCTCAGCGCTAGCCAACGACTGCCCCAGCCAAACCTCCGGGCCCTCAGCAGCCGCTGGAGACACGAGCCAAAGGCCAGCCACACTCTCACTTCACTGCAGCCAGTGCGATCGGGACCCAGGCCAGGATGTGGAACTGAAACCACTGAGGGATGCTCCTCCTGCCCACGGAGCACAGACTGCCACCCGCGCTCTTGCTCCGGGACCTTTCTGCTCTGAGGGGGGAGGGGGGCAGGGTAGTGCTCTACAAAGGCTGGTGTCCTTTCTGGAGGGACACACCCAAAGATGGGACCCTGCACTTCCCCCATAGACCCCCTCATGTGTGAAATCCTGCAAGGACCAGTCCTCTCTCCAGTCCCTTTCAGCAGCTACACACAGCCACTAGGTGCTAGTGCCAGCAACACACAGGTGACACACAGCTCTGTCCGTCCCCACGTGTGGCCTCCCCGTGCTGGGGTGGGAGCTGCCCGCGGTGGAAGACAGAGGTGATGTTGGTGGGCACAGCAAAGCATTCCCAGACAGCCTCCTTTGCCTGAAGATACACACCCACAACTGGTCAGTTCTGTATGGTTCCTTGCATACGTTGAGCTCTCCCATAGCAGTATCCGCGAGTACCTCTCTCTATCACCTCCACGAGGCTGGGAGACCCCATCCCATCCCGACAAACCGGCCTGTTATTCACCCCGCCGTCACCTCGCAGCAGGACTCCAGCACTGACACACACCTGGGTGCGAAACCTTCAGCACTTCAGAGAATCATAGAATATCAGGGTTGGAAGGTGTCGCGGAGTTCCTGGACGATGCTCTGGAACTGCTTCCTACAAAGCCAGTCAGGATTTTGGCAAAGCCTCCTCTGCCTCACTGAGACTACTGCCTCCACGGCAAGAAGCTCACACAGCTTCCACCTTCCTGGGTCTGACGTTGGAGCATTCAAAATCCCCTTCCACACCGTGCACTTCCCACAGCGAGCCCGCACAGGTGGGGTCCTGGGGGAGCCAGGGGGCCCTGCACCCCAACTCCACAGTCAGCCTCTCAGCCAGCTAGTAAAACAAAAGGTTTATTAGTCAACAGGAACACGGTCTAAAACAGAGCTTGTAGGTACAGAGAACAGGACCCCTCAGCCAGGTCCATCTTGGGGGCAGTGAGACCAGACCACCACATCTGCGCCTCACTCTGTTTCCCCAGCCAGCTCCACACTGAAACCCTCCAGCCCACCTTGCAAGGCAGGGGCCCAGGCCATCAGTTGCCAGCAGACAGGGTGTCAGCCATTCGCCCACACTGACCCCCTGCTCTGCAACAATCATACACCCTTATCCCACCACCCAGAGACTTAAGAAATGTATAGGGGAAACTGAGGCACACACACAGTATTCAGAGGAAACATTAAGAACAGTCCCACTTCATCATAGAAGGTCATCTAGTCCAACCCCCTGCTCAAAGCAGGACCAATCCCCAACTAAATCATCCCAGCAAGGGCTTTGTCAAGCTGGGCCTTAAAAACCTCTAAGGAAGGAGATTCCACCACCTCCCTAGGGAACCCATTCCAGTGTTTCACCACCCTCCTAGTGAAAAAGTGTTTCCTAATATCCAACCTAAACTCCCCTCTCTGCAACTTGAGACCATTACTCCTTGTTCTGTCATCTGCTACCACTGAGAACAGCCTAGAAGTGTCAGGGAGTGCGGGGGAGTCAGGTCCCTGCACCCCTCTTCCTGGGATTCACCGTGACTCTCAGTCAGCCAGTAGAACAGAAGGTTTATTTGAGATGCCAGGAACACAATCCAACTCAGAGCTTGTCAGTACCAACAGGACCACTCCGTCATGTCCTTCTGGGGGGCAGGGAGATTAAACCCCAGATTAGGACTCCCTCCTCTTCCCCAGTCAGCTTCTAACCCCCCTCTAAAGAAACTGCTGCATTTTCTCCCTCCCCCCCGCCACTCCCCCAGCTTTTGTCCAGGTTCCCGGGCAGATGATCTCACCTCTCCCAACCCCCGCCCTCGGCTTGGGTTACAGCTCAGGTATCTCCCCTTCAGAGAAACCTCCCAGGTCAAATCCGCCCTGCTCCCTGCTCGTCACAAGAAGATCCATCCTCTTTGGAACCCCCTTTCAGGTAGTTGAAGGCAGCTATCAAATCCCCCCTCATTCTTCTCTTCTGCAGACTAAACAATCCCAGTTCCCTCAGCCTCTCCTTATAAGTCATGTGCTCCAGCCCCCTAATCATTTTTGTTGCCCTTCTCTGGACTCTTTCCAAGTTTTCCACGTCTTTCTTGTAGTGTGGGGCCCAAAACTGGTCACAGTACGTCAGATGAGGCCTCACCAATGTCGAATAGAGGGGAATGATCACGTCCCTCGATCTGCTGGCAATGCCTCTACTTATACAGCCCAAAATGCCGTTAGCCTTCTTGGCAACAAGGACACACTGTTGACTCATATCCAGCTTTTCATCCACTGTAACCCCTAGGTCCTTTTCTGCAGAACTGCTGCCTAGCCATTCGGTCCCTACTCTGTAGCAGTCCATGGGATTCTTCCATCCTAAGTGCAGGACTCTGCACTTGTCCTTGTTGAACCACATCAGATTTATTTTGGCCCAATTCTCTAATTTGTCTAGGTCCCTCTGTATCCTACCCTGACCCTCCAGTGTATCTACCACTCCTCCCAGGTTAGTGTCATCTGCAAACTTGCTGAGGGTGCAGTCCACGCCATCTTCATTAATGAAGATATTGAATAAAACCAGCCCCAGGACTGATTCTTGGGACACTCCGCTTGATATCGGCTGCCAACTAGACATGGAGTCATTGATCACGATCCGTTGAGCCCGATGATCCAGCCAGCTTTTTATCCACCTTATGGTCCATTCATCCAGCCCATACTTCTTTAACTTGCTGGCAAGAATATTGTGGGAGATCATATCAAAAGCTTTGCTAAAGTCAAGGAATAACACGTCCACTGCTTCCCCCTCATCCACAGAGCCAGTTATCTGATCATAGAAGGCAATTAGGTTAGTCAGACATGACTTGCCCTTGGTGAATCCATGCTGACTGTTCCTGATCACTTTCCTCTCCTCTAAGTGCTTCAGAACTGATTCCTTGAGGACCTGCTCCATGATTTCTCCAGGGACTGAGGGGAGGCTGACTGGTCTGTAGTTCCCCAGATCCTCCTCCTTCCCTGTTTCAAAGACGGGTTCTACATCAGCCTTTTTCCAGTCATCCGGGACCTCCCCGATCACCACTTGGAAAACTCCAGCTGGTGCAGAGCTCAGCGCGTCTCCTCAGCAACACAGACACTGTAAACCCTGTGACGGGGCTGTTCCTGGTGGGACCAACTGAGAGTGTCGAGTCAGGACAAATTGCTCCAAAGGGGGCAGTTACAGCCCAAAGCTGGGGTTTCTCTGCCCTAAAGGCAAACCAAACCAGCCAAACAGAAAAGACTTTGGTTTCGCCCCACTGGCTAGCCACAAGTCACACAAGCAATTCCCTTAGACACGCCAGCTTCCCAGAATCACCACCAGCAGCCACCTGTCCTGGGGACAAATGGTTATGAAAACCAATACCCCAATAAAAGAAAATGGTTCTTCCCAATTCCAAAGAATCAGGCCCCAGACCCAGGTCAATCTACAAATCAGATCTTACCCACAAATCACGCTGTTGCCAATCCTTTAGAATCTAAAATCTAAAGGTTTATTATACAAGGAAAAAGATCTAGGTGAGGGTTAGGAATGGTTAAAGGAAATCAAATACATGCAGTAATGGCTTGCATCAGTTGTAGAATAACTGCAGGTTCAAATCAGAGTCTCTGGATACATTCCCTGGAGGAATGGGTCATCAATCCTTTGGCCAAACCGCCCCTTTGTAGCAAAGTCCCATCCAGAAGTAGGAGCCAGGCTGGAGGCTGGAGATTGAAGACAAAATGGGGGTCCCTCTCCCAGGTTTATATAGACTTCCACTTGTGGGTGGAGACTGCCTCCTTGCCATGCAGGGTGTAGTTGTAAAATGGACTCAGAGCCATGTGGTCCAGTCACATGACTCTCCAAGATTCAGTTCCTGACCAGCTAGGCCACAGTCCTGGGGAAGCTCAGGTGTGGACGGGCATCTACAAAGTTCATTGTGTAGCTGATAGTCCTTAATGGGCCATCAAGCATGGTAAGCCCAGCTAACACCAAGGATTCTGAAAATGTCCCCAACAGCCTAGCACAATATTTGGAAAGACAGACAGTACAGAGCCAATATTCATAACTTCCTCTACAAAACTGTTCCACACACAGAGATAGCATAATCATAACCAGCAGATCATAACCTGGTCGTAGACACCTTATATGACCCCTTTTGCCTAATATTTGGTGCACCTATGATTTATATGATCCCAGATAATTTGAATAATGTGACACACCCATCAAACCTGCTCCCTGTACCGGCCTCCCGTACAACAGCGAGTCCAGTCCAAGGCCTAAACCTCCAGGCCAGGGACCAAGGACTCTGCTCCTCTGGCCCCAGCCCTCCACCGTCCACTCCCAGGCCAGGCGCATGGCTCCAGTCCGCCTTCTCTCACCCACCTGAGCAGCAAAGACCCTGCAAAAGCCAACCAACGCAGGGCACGCCCACTGCTTCCCTGGGGAGGTGAGAGAGAACAAACCAGCAGGACAGACCGGAGTCGTGCTGTCTAATGCCCTCTGGGGCGGGCATGGGAAAGAGCCTGGATAGAACAGAAAGAATTCCCCTCTGGTTGTGAAAAGGACACTCCCCCCAACACCTGCATCCATCTCCCCGACACAGGTGTGCTGGAGGAGCTGCTCCTGAACGTGGGTCAGACATGGGCTTCTCTGCACTAGGCGCTTTTGCAAAACAGTTCCCGCCGTCACTGCCCCTGGTGCCACGCCTTTGGCAGGGCCTGCTAGGGTCCAGCAGGTGAAATGCTGGTGGTCCCAGGAGCCCCGTCTCCGGGGGCAGCCAGGAGGGAAACATCCTGTGAAAAACCCCATGAGGACACAGCCAAACAGAATTCCCTGTCCATGCCCAGGGCACAGCTTGCCACGTTACTCCTGAATGGCTGGGCCTAGCAAATGGTGCGGGCCCAAGCAGCACTTTCAAGTCCCACAGCTAGCAGGGCTGTAGTGGCAGCAGGGGCAGCGCCAGCTTCCCTCCTGTCTGCCCTGGAGGCCCATCACTGCAGGCAGGTCTGCCCGCCTCTGCCTGGTGCTATCTGAGACAAGCAGCTCCCCGCGGGCTTTAGCTGTGGAGGAAGCCAGCCCCGACACTGGACACTTTCCCTGTCTGGAGCAGCCGGGGCTAGGCCCTGTGACAGAGCGGAAATGTTCTTAATGGTTCCTCTGACTATTGTGTGGGGATGGGTGACTCCCCTTTCTGGAGGGCTGTAACCTAAGCCCAGGTTGGGGAGGAAGGAGGTGACGCCTTCTGCCGAAGAGACAAAGGAAAAGCAGAGGAGGGGCTTGAGAGTGGGTTGTTAGTCTGGATCTGGCTGGGGGCAGGCGGAGAGCTCCAGGCAGGCTGCCTGGCTCTTTGGCCCCCAATATGGATCCAGCGAGCAAGCAATATGGTCGCGTTTGCTCCACCTACGAGCTCTGTTTTAGATCATGTTCCTGTCATCTAATAAACCTCTGTTTTGCTGGCTGGCCGAGAGTCACGTCTGACTGTGGAGCTGGGGTGCAGGACCCACGGGCTTCCCCAGGACCCCATCTGGGCGGTGTCGCTGGGGGAAGCGCACAGAGGGGCAGAAAGTGCTGAATGCTCCGAGGTCAGACCCAGGAAGGTGGAAGCTGTGAAGCTCCTAACCTTGGAGACAGGCTGTTCACAGAGAGGAAGCTTCCCCCCAGAGTCCTGACTGGCTTCATAGGGAGCAGTTCCACAGCATCACCCCGGGGACTCCATGATCGGATCTGCGGTGTCACCTCCACCTGGGGGGCCTTGACTGGGAGCACGTGGCACCCGCTGTGCTCAGGGGTGAGCGATGCCCAAGGGACAGGAAGGAGCCATGGCCACTGCCCAGACGGCGCTGCTCAGGGACAGTCCTGCCTTCCACCCATAGGAAGAGGGGAACAGGAGCTGTGCCTACAAAAGCCACTGTCTCCTAGACACCCGGAGCATGACCCCGGGGCATTCACCTCTTGGGAAAGCCCCTGGCCACACCCCCAGCCCCACCAGAGCTGGACACCCCCATTTCTCCCTGCCCTGCTGGCTCGTCTACGGACATCCCTGCCTATGGGGCATGGGGCCCTCCCCACAGGCCTGGAGGGTGGAGCGTGGGCACCAGGAACCCTGGGTTCCATGCCACGCTCTGCAACACAGGCATGATTCCCTCCTCCCTGCGAAGCTGAGCCATGGGGAGGCATCTGGGGGCACTGGAAGAGTGGTGAGTGCTCAGCACTGGGATGGGCCAGGCGATGGCATTCAGGCCTGCGCTCCTTCCTGCCCCACCCCACAGCAAGGGACTGACCCCCAAGTTACTGTGCAAGCGATGGGCCGGGGCCAAGTGATCCTTGGCACAAGCCTCCTGGACTCAGCCAGGCAGCGGGCAGGAGCACTCTAGCCCGGGCACTGCAGGGCACCCCGAGCTATGCACAACCGCAGCCCCAGAGGGGTCGTGCCCATGGGGCATGGCACATGCCTTAGCCACAGTGGGAGCTTGGAGCCAGTCCTGGAGCTGAGCCGTTTCCAAGGCTACAGGGGGGCTCTCCTGGCACGGTGAGCTAGGAAGGGCTGCTGTGTTGGGTTCCCATGGCCATTGCCTCGGAGTGTCCCGTCTCCCCTTCCACTGGCCAGCACCCCCCACTGTGGTCACTGCCTCAGCCCTCACGGCCCAGAGCCACAGCCCCCCGCAGGACTTGCTGTCCTGTTAACCACGCTGCCTCCTGTCACGGAGTCCATGGGGCGATGATCTGGAACTGCTCCCTACAAAGCCAGTCAGGACTCTGGGGGAAGCTTCCTCTCTGTGAACAGCCTGTCTCCAGGGCTAGGAGCTTCACAGCTTACAGCTTCCACCTTCCTGGGGCTGACCTCGGAGCATCCAGCACCTTCTGCCCCTCCCTGCGCTTCCCCCAGCGAGCGCACCCAGGCGGAGTCCTGGGGAAGCCCGTGGGTCCTGCACCCCAACTCCACAGTCAGACGTGACTCTCAGCCAGCCAGTAAAACAGAGGTTTATTAGATGACAGGTACATGGTCTAACACAGAGCGTACAGCGAACGTGAACCCTCAGCCGGATCCATTTTGGGGGGCAGAGCCAGATCGCTCCTCTGCCCTTCCCTGCCTGACTTCAGCCAGCTTCCGACTGAAACCCCCCTCTCTAGCCTCTTCCTTTGTCTCTTCGGCTGAAGGTGTAACCTGACCTGTTTGTTCTCAGGTTCCAGCTAACACCTTACAAGGGGGGAAGGGCCCAGGCCAACATTTGTCCGGCCTCTCCTTTCCACTGGTCCTTTGTTCTGCAACACTATCAGCCCTTATCCCACCACCTAGGGACTTAAGAAATGCACAGGGGAAACTGAGGCACCCTCACACTATCCAGAGGAAACATTAAGAGCATTTCCATTCCGTCACACCTCCCTCTGGCCATCTCCCTGCCCTGCATACGCCGCCCCTCCCCGATGGCCCAGCCACCCAGCGCTGCCGGGGCCCTCCCCGTTCCAATCCCACTGGTGGTAGACCACGAGGGCAGCTCTTTCGGCAGCAGGGGCCCCAGGCTGGTTCCAGGCTCCAGCTGCTTTTACTGATGCCCAGATGCTCTGCTGCCAGCAAGAGCCATGGCCGGGGGAGTCACTGGAGCAACGCCGAAACCAGCAGCACGCCGGGGCCCCAGCACCGCGGGCGGGAACGGCTGTCCCAGCTGGGGGATCAGCTTCCCATCGGCCCAGCCACGACATGACTAGCCAGCAGGCTGCATCTCGGGAGCGGCAGGTGGCTCCCTGAGCACCATGGCAACGGCTCTGGGACAGCCAGTTCGGGGGCACTGAGCCCTGCAGCTCTCTGGATCCATGGACAACGCCCCAGGACCGCTTCCCATTCTCAGCAGCCGAGTCCCATGCAGCACAGAGAGCAAAGCAAGCGTCCAGTGAGCTCCCAAAGCTGAAGCCAGGCAGACCATCACATGTTCCTGTGGGCCCCCTCTCAGACCCCACAGCACTGCAAGCTAGGGACCCAGACCACCCTCCACTGCAGCCACCTCTGGGGAGCAGCCACTTGGCTCAAAGCAGCCTGCACAATGGGGAAGGGGAGGATCTTTGTAGACAAGGGCCGGGGCAGATGGAGACTCCCGTGGAAAGCACCTCGGAGGTAAACGTCTGAGCTGGGGGAGCAGAACTCAGTCTGAAGGGCTGCTGGACTACCTCCCCCACCCCACACACAGACTGTATGCCAGCCCCCCAGCCCCGGGCTGCAGGGATGCTGCACCCACTTCGCACAGCGGGGGAGGTGGATCAAGTCCCGAGCCAGAACATCGCCCCGCTGCATGGATGTGCTGGCCTGGCGCTGCCCAGTGCAAGGCTCAGGGAACGTCCCTCCGCAGGCTGCCCCAGGCCAGCAGCCATGAAGGGAGCCGACGGGGGTCAGGAGCAGGGGACCGGGACTCTGTGTTCTCTGTCTGGTGCCGTGACTCCCCTGAGTGAGGTACCGCGGAGATCCCTGCTGAGCGGGTTAGTGTCGAGTGGGGAGGAGCTGTCCGGTGCCCCGCCCCCGGGCCCCTACCTGAAGGTCTTGTCCTGGGTCGAGTTCACGCCGGCGAAGGACTGGCTCCTATTGATCCTGGTGGCAAAGGCGCGCCGCTGGGGCCGCACGGAGAGCGACATGGTGGAGTGTGACCTGGAGGGCCTCCCTGCGGGGGAAGGAAACGACATGGTGAGGACGGGCGGGGACAGCTGGATGTGCTGGGCTGGCACAGGAAGAGTCAGGGAGTCCCGCTCTCCCAACCCCACTGGCTGGTCCCCGCAGCCCTAGGCCCGGTCCTTCCCTGGCACCTTCCAGGCCTTCCCAGGGCGGCATCACATGCCAGGTAGCAAGGCTCCAGTGCCGTCACCCTGAGGTGCTGGGGCCAGGTGCCGGTCAGAAAACTGGGCCCAGAGCTATGGCAGGTCCCCGAGAGCATAGTGTGTGGGCCACATGGCTCTGGGACCCAGCACAGCTCCTGGCTGCCCCTGGTGACCAGTGCCCTGGTGCTGCTCCCGCATCCTGGCCACCAGCTCGCCCTCTGGAGCCAGCCAGGCACCAGCAGAACACAGCCCCGGGCAGGGCAGGAGGCAGGGTCCAAGGCGGGGAACCACTCCACTGTCAGTGCCGGGAAGGAGCTGAGCCAAAGGCCCTAGACAGCAGGAAACACTCATTGTCCCAGGCCTGCCGAGCCTTCCCGGAGCCCAGCTTCCCGGCCAGGGGTCAGCCCAGCCCAGGAGCCCTGCCCAGTGCAGCCTGAAACCAGACAGGCCTCAGCCGACCGGCAGGGGCTGCAAGGAACCCCCCCGATCATTCCCTGAGACATTGCCCCAAAGATCCCTCCCCCAGGGACTTGCAGCCCTGCCTCTTAGCAAAGCAGGTCACGCCCTACAGGGGGTGCTGCGTGGCCCCTCGGCTCCCACACGCCTTGCAGCTGGGGACACATGGTGCTGTAATCCATGGAGAGCCCCATCCCCCCAAGGGGGCTGCCCCCACATCAGCAAAGTGCTGCACTTGGGCGGGTGGGTCATCCCTGGTGCCCCTGCCCAGGGCCGGGGGATGCAGCACCCACTGGCCTGCGCTCAGCCAAGTCTCTGGGGAGCAGCAAGCACCAGGACAGCGCGGGGCAGACACAGAGCATGTCGGAGCTGGGAGATCACAGAGCCCGGGCAATCCCGGCGCCAGGACAGGGCAGCGTTGCCAGCTCCCAGCCCACGAAGTCCCCCTCTTCCTGCTCCAGTCACCAGGAAGGAAGCCCCAGGACAGCAGAGTCTGCTGGAAAGTCCCGGGCCCACCCTGCAGCCAGAGAGTCGCTAGGAGCCCCTCTGAGGAAGGAAAGGGAGCGAGGCAGCTGACTCCCCGGCCCAGAGGCCAGGCGTGCCCAGGGAACGCCGCACAGAGAGGACCCAGCGTTCTCTGCATGGCTGATCCCCTAGGGCTGCCCCTCGAGCCCCACTGGGGCGCTGTCTATTTCACTGATAGCCGCTTCCTGGGAAGAGGTATGTTCCAGTGGCTGGGAGCCAGAACCCTTTGGGTTCTACACCTGGCTCCTAGGCCTCGAGCCCGTCTCTGACTGCACTGTGACTCGGTTTCCCCCTGGGTAAAGTGAGAGAGAGAGGACCCTGCTCTGACAAAGACACATGCTTTGCATTGCTACTGCCCCTTCTTGCTCTACACATTGCTTAGAGCCTCCTCATGCCCACCGCCTCCAACTCCATCTAAGCCGCCTCGCAATGGGGCAGCCCCCCAACTCTCAAACACACGCCCCACCCCTCCTACAACAACCTCCCCCAGTGCTGCAAAGATGGCACCACGATGGCACATGTCACTGGCTTAGCCAAGTGTGTCAATGGGACTTGTCATAAGCCCCAGAGAACAATCCCAACCCCCACCAACTCTGCGACTTGGCACCGACCAGCAGCAACCAGACATCCCCTGACAGGAAGGGAACATGTGCCCCCAACCCTGTTGGTGCCCCCTGCTGCCCCAGGGTGGCCATGGCACAACATCCACTCCTAATGCAATGATTCACGCCCAGCATCTCAAGAGATGGGAATGGTGCCATCTCCAGCACAGCCCGGTAACCCCAGAGGGGCTGAGGGCCCCCCAAGTCTTTAGGGGATCCCACAGACATAAGAACGGCCATACTGGGTCAGTCCAATGGTCCATCTAGCCCAGTATCCTGTCTGCTAACAGTGGCCAATGCCAGGTGTTTCCTTGGGAACGAATAGGGAATCAAGTGACCCATCCCGGCACCCATTCCCAGGCCCGGTCAGTTAGAGGCTAGGGACGCCCAGAGCATGGGGTTGTGTCCCTGGCCATTTTGGCCTATAGCCATTGATGGAGCTCAGCGTGGCCCAGGCCACTCACTAAGTGTCAGGACAAGCCAGGTGTGGTCAGCCCACGGAATGCAAGAGGGCGGGCTGGCCCGCGGCCGTATTTCACAGCACACACACCATCACACTGAAGAAACGGGGAGCCATCTGCCTCCCCTGAGGTCTGCGGGGAGATGGGCTGGCCACTTAACTGGATTTCCAGGTGTATAAACCTCAGCTTGTGCTGAGAGTGGATGCCAGAGGGAAGCTGAAAATACCAGGCCACAGTGGAAGACCCTGGCACAGCCTCCTCCTGCCCATTGGCACGGCTTTGCGGGGGTAGTGCACAGAGGGAGCCGTCCACACCCCGGAGAGCTGCTTGGGGCCTTGAGTAACTTGGGCACAGCCCCTCCACCACACTGATGTGCCCACACTGCCCGGGCGGTCACTGCCCCCAGACCTTGCCATGGCACCAGGAGCTGCCGTTTGGTCTAAGGCACAGCACATAGTCACACAAACATAGGCCTGGAAGCACCTCAACAGGCCACCTATGCCAGGCCCTTGTACTGCAGCAGGACCACGTGTTACCTAGACCAGCCCTGAGAGGGGTTCGTCCAACTAGTCCTTAAAACCCTCCAGTGGCGGGGATTCCACCGCCTCCCTCGGTAATTCCTCCCTGTGCTTAACCACCCTGACAGGCGGGAAATTGCCCCGCAGCAATTCGAGTCCACGGCTTCCTGTCCTGTCTTCAGTGGCTAAGGAGAACTTACCACCCTCCTCTTTATAACAACCTTGTACGCATGTCCCCCCTCAGTCTTCTCGTCTCCAGACTCAACAAACCCGATTGCTTCAGTCTCCCCTCACAGGTCACGTTCTCTAGACCTTTGATCAATTTTCTTGCTTTTCTCTGGACTTTTTCCCATTTGTCCACGTCCTTCTGGGTGTGGGGCCCAGAGCTGGATGCAGGCTCCAGCTGAGGCCTTCTCAGTGCTGAGCGGAGTGGAAGAATTACTCCTTGCGCCTTGCTGTACAGCACTCACGGGCTAGTCCGCTGTAGCTCTGCTAGTGCAGATGCTGTCTGGCGACAGGAGAGCTCCACCTCCCAAGCAGCGGTAGCTGTGTTGGTGGGAGTGCTTGCTGTGCACACCAGGGCTTGGGTCGGTGTAACTTGCATCACTCGGGGGCTGGCTTTTTCACACCCCTGAATGATGGACGTTCGACCGAAGCACGTGTCGAAGTAAGGGTAAGCATGGTGTCCCTGGCTTCTGCTTGTCAGAGTGGGGAGATGGACAGCAGGAGAGCGATCACTTGATTCTTACTGTTAGGTTCACTCACTCCAGGGCACCTGGCATTGGCCACTGTCAGTAGACAGGATACTGGGCTGGATGGACCTTTGGTCTGACCCAGTGCGGCCTTTCTTATGTTCTTAAGTGCTAGTGTGCACAAGTCCATTGACTCAGTGTCACGGCGTCCCCGGGGTGATGCTGTGGAACTGCTCCCTATGAAGCCAGTCAGGACTCTGGGGGGAAGCTTCCTCTCTGTGAACAGCCTGTCTCCAGGGCTAGGAGCTTCACAGCTTCCACCTTCCTGGGTCTGACCTCGGAGCATTCAGCACCTTCTGCCCCTCCGTGCGCTTCCCCCAGCGAGACCGCCCAGGCAGGGTCCCGGAGAATCCCGTGGGTCCTGCACCTCAACTCCACAATCAGACGTGACTGTGACAAGCAGGGAGAGGGGTGGACATGACTCTTGAGGGGAAACTGCTCTGATCGGGATACCTGGAGCTGTAACCTGAGATGAGAAGGGGGAGGGGAGTTGACACCTAGGACACGGGACGTGAACAAAGGAAGTGAGCCGGCTGCAGGGTTTTGAGAGTAGTAGAAGCTGGCTGGGGAAGAGGAGGGGGCCTGGATTTGGGGTCTTATCTCCCTGCCCCCCAGACGGGCCTGACTAAGGGGTCCTGTTTGTAGTGACAAGCTCTGAGTTGGATTGTGTTCCTGGCATCTCCAATAAACCTTCTGATCCTCTGGCTGGCTAAGAATCACCGTGAATCCCAGGAAGTGGGGGGTGTGGGGACGGGACTCCCCCACCCCCTGTGACAGTGACTCTCAACCAGCCAGTAAAACAGAGGTTTATTAGATGACAGGAACATGATCTAACACGGAGCTTGTAGATACAATGAACCAAACCACTCTGCCGGATCCATCTTGGAGCTGGTGAGCCAGGCACCTCCGCCTGTAGCTCACTCCAGGTCCCCAGCCAGCTTCCGACTGAAAACCCCCCAGCCCCTCCTCCTTTGTCTCTATTCCCTGGGCCAGGAGGTCACCTGACCTCTTTATCATCATCTTGCAGGGAAGAGAGGCCCAGGCCATTAGTTGCCCGGAGACAGAGTGTGGCCATTGTCTGTTATTACACTGGCCCTCTTCGGCTCTCCCCCGACCTAGAGACTTAAGAAATGAATAAGGGAAACTGAGGCACCCATGCAGCATCCAGAGAGAACACCAAAAACGTTCCTACTCCATCACACTCAGACGGGACCATCAGGATCGTCCAGTCTGACCTGCACGTCACAGCCCACAGAACCTCGCCCACTCCACTGCCTGAGTTACTGACGTCCTCCCATGATGATCTGAAGACTCCAAGGTCCAGAGAATCTGCTACTTACTCTAGGATAGTGGTTTTCAACCTGTGGTCCACAGACCCCTGGGGGTCCGCAGGGAGATTTCCAAATGGATCTCCACCTCCATGCAACATTTTGTAGCGGTTTGCAAATGAAAAAAGGAAGAAAACTACTGCTCTAGTTCAACCCAGCAAATGACCCATGCCCCATAGGAAGGCGAACCCCCACCCCGTCCCCCACCCCAGGGTCTCTACCAATCTGATCCAGGGAAAATTTCTTCCCTCCCTACCCCCGGATTCAGCAATCAGCTATCAGTGGTTCACAAACTTTTGTAGTGGTGACCCCTTTCACATAGCAAGTCTCTGAGTGCGACCCCCCTTATAAATTAAAAACACTTTCTTATATATTTAACATCATTACAAATGCTGGAGGCGAAGCGGGGTTTGGGTGGAGGCTGACAACTTGTGACCCCACACGTAATAACTTTGTGATCCCTGAGGAGTCCCGAGCCCCAGTTTGAGAACCCCTGAGCTAGATCCTGTGGATGAGACAAACACCTGGGAAAGAATTCCCTGTAGTAACTCAGAGCCCTCCTCATCCAGTGTCCCAGCACCGGCCATTGGAGACAACGGCAAACAGCAGGCGCGGGATGGGAATCTATCCCAGAATGACACTGGGGGGTTTTGCAACAGTACATTGCTGATTCATATTCAGTCTGTGAATCACCTAACCCCAGATTCCTTTCTGCAGCACTCCTTCCAAGGCATCATTCCACTCTGGCTCTGGGCAACAGATGGGCACTTTGCATTTGTCCTTAGCGAATTTTGTCCTGTTGCTTTCAGACCATTTCTCCAGTTTGTCCAGCTCATTTTGAATTCTAATACAGCCCTCCGAAGGGATTGCGCCCTTCCTGGGGTGGTACGGCCCACAGGCTTTCGATGCCCTTCTCCAGAAGGTCTGTGAAGATACGGAACAGAACCGGAGCCAGGACTCCCACTGGTGGGCGCTGCCCTGCTGAGGGGGTCTCATCTCCTCTGTTACAGCAGCTCAGCGTCACCTTAGCGAGTCCGAGCAGAAGCGACCGTCTCACAGGCCCCTCAAGCCCATGTTCCAGGGGGCCGGGCGCTGGGTCCCACACGCAGCCGTGCTGCCTCCAGCAGGAGGCTCTGGGCTGCCTTGGGGTTTGGCAGCGGTGGACACTGGTCGCCACGTCAGTGCCCAGAGGAGAGGAGGGGATTTGCTGCAACACTCACTCTTGCTCGAGGACAAAGCTGTGGGGCGACCGCTCACCCCATGGCATGGCAGCACCAGGTCATGGGGTCTGCTGGGGCAGCCCAGCTCCCCAAAGGCCGTGGGGGGAGGCGCAGGGGACCTCACCCAATGGCAAAGGAAGGAGCCCCAAAGGAGCCGCAAGGAGGAAGACAAGTCCAGAAGGGCAGTGGGGCTGTGGCCAGAGCCTGGCAGAGCTGGGTCCTGCCACGAGATTCCTGTTTGCTCTAGAAGCTGCTGGCACCAATGGCCCCTTTCACACCCCGAACGGCTCCATGCAGGTGGGTGTCCAAACGGCCCTGCAAAGGGCTGGAGCGGGCACAGGGTGGAGGAGGAGTCCAAGCACTGCAGCCTGGAGGGGAAGGCTGCCAGATCTCCTCCAGCAGCGGGCACAGCGCCCTCTCCCGGGCGCCCGCCTGCTTACCCAGCAGCCGCACAGGGAAGGCCAAGCCTCCGGCAGCAGACAGGGTTGAACAGATGGGGCAGGGATAACGCACCAAGGGGGCAGCGCTCAGAGCCCACAGCAAGACTCCTCAGCTCCCTAATTGGCTTACGCAGCATTTCCTCCTGTCCTTAGTCCTCTTGCCCTGGGGGCAGCCAAGCAGCTGGGTGCATGGGCGCAGTGCCAGCTGGCAGGAAGGCACGGGGGGGGTCAGCTACCCATGACACTGACCCCCGCGCAGCAGCAGGGGGAGGAGACCCAGGCTGCGATACGGCAGTGCCACCCCGCCAACCATGGACAGGACCAGACACTGGGGCCTGCATGGCAGGGGGGCGGGTCCTTGGCACACTCTTCTGAGCAACGACATCCCAACGGGGCCTGAACAGGGAGCTCAGAGCGTCCCCATGCAGCCGGATTCAGCCCCAGCCCTGCCCTCAGATGCCAGCACCACTGTGCTGTGCTGGGCACCCCACCCCCACAGAGCCCCAGCTCGCCCTCCAGAGACCTCCGGCTGCAGCGCCCTGTATCCTCCACAGCTCCTCACCCAGAACCAGCCCTGCCGGGCACATACCTGCTCCGCTGCTGGCTTGGCCCCGCTAGGGCTGGTTCTGGGTGAGGAGCTTGGCCCCTTGGGATTATAACATTTGTTTTTATGACATGCTTATTACACGCTATTTATTATTAATTATTAATCATTACAGTATTTTTATTACAGTATGAAAACGGCAGCACTCTTCCAAGATCTCACTTTCGGAGCTGTATCGCTTTGAATAAGCCTGTTTCCTCGAGGCTCCTGCGTTTCATTCAGGAGTATCAGATGTGAAACAGCAGGAAGGTATTTAAGAACCCAACTGAAAGAGTTCCTCCTACACAAGCATTCAGGTCTTGAGCAGTCCAGGCAAACACCACACATTACAACAAAGCTTAAACCTGTTCTTCATCATAATTTTAAAAACAACACTAGCTGCCTATTTGAGTTTAAAAACAGCAAAAAATATCCACCTCCCTTTCCATTTCTGATAAGGAGTCCTGAAGTTGAAATCTCCTCGTGGGATAGAGATGCTTGCTTTCATCTGCTTAGCTCTTGGAAGTCCAGGGGCTCCGGGATGCCGGCCCCACGCTGCTTGGGGTCCCTAGGGACAGCTCTGTCCGCCATTAGGGATTTTTTTTCCCCCGAGAACCCCCTGTAACATTTGGACCCACTGCTCTAGGGCAACATTGGCCCAATTAAGCTCCTTAAAGAGGAGCTGTAATCCCAATCAGGCCGGCTCACCTGCAGGGCCCCAGGTTACCCTCTGCGGGCCGTTTAATCTGCTCACGGGAGAGCGAGACAGGCTGGATGCTATGAACAGCGGTGTCAGCCTCAGCTGGATGCCTGCTGCTGGCACATGCCCAGGGCTCTGCCCTGCTACTGCTGCCTCCCTATACTCCCCAGGCCAGCCCCTAGCCATGGGGGATCCTGCCACTCTCGTATGAGCCCGGCCCTCCAGCACCAGGACGGGGGGGATCCCCTCCCCCTCTCTCTCCCATGCCCAGACTCCAGCATGCACCCCCCCACTCAGCCAGGGTGCCCCCACCTGGGACCTCCTCCGCTAGCTGCCTAGGCAGTGTCGCTAGGACGCCCACAAAAGTCACTCGATAGTGTCCTGGGACAGCTGCTTATCCGACCAATCAGCGGGCTCCGTTCCCCTCTGCCCCCCAGCCACCTGCTGTACCACCAGGTCTGTCCAGCACCGAGCGCAGCGGGGGTCGGAGATGCAAACAGGAAATTCCTATCACATAACCCCTGCTGGCCCTCGCATACACGGCACCTCCCCCCGCTCCATCCCCTGGTCCTAACTAGGCCCCACCAGCTGGGCCATGTGCTTTCACTACAGCTGCCCAGACATCTGATGCCCAATGCTTATTCAACTGAGCTGGTGCCAGCTGGGTTGGGCTGGCAATCACCCCCAGGCTGGGCGATCTCTCCCGCTCCCACCTTCCCTCAACCCCTCCATCTAGACCTGGGCCTGGCCCCTGACTTGCCAGAGCCGGGCTCCAGGCTCGACAGCCCAAGTGGCATGCCGTACGCACCCTGCCTACATCAACGTGCCCAGGAACGGATCGCTCTGGCTGGCGCCACCCCGCAAGCACGGCCCCGAGCGAAGCATGGGCCGGACGTGTTCCTCGAACGTACCGAGGCCAATGCTCAGACCAAAGCACCTCGTTATCAACACTGCTCACCCGCCCATCTCCCTGAGCCAGCGCGGGAGGGACCTGGCCCTGGCACGGCGCTGAGACAGCACAGAGCCAGTCGGCTCCACTCTCCCCTGGCCACCCCTTGCCACGGGGCTCCCACCCGGCTCTGCCAAGCCATGAGCAGGCGCAGACTGCAGTCAAAGCCTGAGTCAAAAGAGGGCCCACACGGCGTGGGAGAACCCAGCGGGCAGCCAAGCCAGCAGGCCGCCCAGGGCCCGATGTGTGTCAGCCTGTCCCCATTTGCCGCCAGTCAGTGGGGAGAACGGGTACAACGCAAAGCACCCGGAACTCTGACCCTGCTCTCCACGCCTCCTCTCCATGGCAGACACCGCGTGGGGCCAGGTCTCACAGGGAGGATTCTTCGCCTCCCCCCAACCTAGGGCAACCCAGCCTCCCACCCCCACAGCGCCCTCTGGGGCTGGCGCATCCCCAAGAATATCGGGCACCGAGTGCCCCGCACGCTCCAAGCTGAGAGCGTCCTGGCAGCTCAGCCTCCAGGACAGGCCCCATCCCCCTACTGGGGAGAAGGGCTTAGAAACCCGAGGGGTGGGCATTCACACGTCCCAGGGAGGCCAAGGGGTTGCTGGGAGATACACGGACACATGTAGGGCTGATGTGGAACTGCACGGACAGGGGCCCTGGCATCACTGGAAACGCCCCACAAGCACTGGGGGCACAGAGGGGGCACGCTCACAGGGTCACCCAGGCCCCAGCCCCATGCTCCTACCTTCCCATCAGCACTGCGCCCAGGACGGTCGGTGCAGCAGATCTAAGGGATGGAACCCCTGCAAGCAGTGCACCCCGGGCAGGGACTGCACCCCGAGGTCAGACGTTCGCTGAGCGAGCCATGCTGGGGCTGAAATCCAGAGGGGAGCCAGGCCGTGAGCCCTGAGATGCGCACACACACACACAGGTACGCCCCTGGCCCTCGGCTCCTCCAGTGGGTGGGACAGCCCCAGTGCTCACACATTCCTGACATTGCACAGATAGTCAGCGACTGGTACTGCCGGGGGAGGGGCTATCTGGCAGGGCAGAGGGAGAGGGAAGCACCCAAGGGCCCCACTCAGCTCTTCCCAGGGGCAGGAGGAAGCTGGCAGTCAGATACCCCTGCCCAGTCCCGGGCACCCAGTCACCAGCTATCCCCCGTAGCACTCAGAGAGCAGACCCCAGTACCCACGGCTCACGGACACCAGCCCAGAGCTCCTCTCTGCCCTGCATATGCCCAGCACAGAACTCTTCAGACACCACCTGCTCCAAGCCCCAGCGCCCTGATCACTCTCCCATTGGCGGCTGCCCTCCCTGTGCCCTGCTCTGGGCATCCATCGCTGCCGTGCCCGGGCGCCATCACCGAGGTGACGGTGCCCAGTCGCAAGCCGTGTTCACACTGTTCCCCAAGGCCACTGGCACCGAGGGAGACAGAGAAGCCCGGGGGACATGGGCAGAGAGGTGCCGGCACTCCAGAGTGCTTGAATTCTACACCCAGACGTGGCAGTGACACTTAAAACCTTATATGGCACCCAGGGCTCAGGGTGGGCACTTGTGTCTCGGTCATGAGGGCAGAGGGCAGGGCAGTGACAGGAAGGTGGTAACCAGGACGCACGGCACAGGGCAGCCTGGCCCCTTGCCCTGGGGCCCCAGTGCTTCAAAAAGCTTCACACCCTACAGGGCGGAAGTGCCCCTCCTGAGGGCTGAGCTACTGGAGAGGTGGGGGTGGCAGTGTTGCCTAGCAACCACAGCACTGCACTAGATTCAGTAGACCTGGGCTCTAGCTGCTACTCTGCAATGGACTGCTGGGCGAGTCTCTTCCCTGCTCATGGCCTCAGTTTCCCCATCTGTGAAATGGGGACAACGGTCCCGCCCTCCGCTGTGGAGTGCCTGGAGATCTGTGGCTGGAACGTGGTGTGTCCCAACGGGGGCTGTTGTTACTGAGCCTCGGGTTTGTAATGATCAGACACTGCGGTGTCCAAGCCCAAGACTTTATGGCGCTCCAGATACGCTGCAGTTTGAAGGGCACACCCAGCACCGTCAGTGCTAACAGACCCTGGCCCTTTCTCTAACGTCTGCCAAGCCCTGATTAGCCTGCAGCGCCCCACACAGGCATATGGCCCAGAGAGGGAAACTGAGGCATAGCTTTTCTGAAGAAGCCACTGATTTGGGCACCCACCGAGAGATGTCTTTGGGCTAATTGTGAGTGCTGCAAGAGCTCAGCATGGCTTAGCTGCAGCTGCATTTATCCAGGAGCTCTTCCGGGTCTCATGGGGGCATGAGAATCAATGACCAAGTCTGACAACTTGAGTGGGACTCTCCCAAGGGCAGGGCGTGAAGAAGAGAACCCAGGAGTCCCGCGTCAGTCCCCCATCTACGCCAGACAACGCTCCCCAGATCGGTAACCAATAGGGCAGAGGTGGCAGATGTTATCAGCTGTTTGCAGGGCGCCCAGGGGAGGAACCGAACAATTCCCCCATCATTTCTTCCCGTGACCCGCCTGGAGCAAAGGCTCCTCGTTTACAACCCCCCAGAGCTCCAGGAACTCTCCCCCAGCACAGAGGCATGGTTACAAGCCAGTTTTCTCCCCCTACAGCGTGAAAATGACACTGTTCTGATGCCTGGTGTGTCATGGAGATGACTGGGGCAGGAGGAATGCTGAATCCAACGCACTTTCCAGCTCTCAGGGCGGGTAGCAAAACCAGACGGGTCAGTCTCCGCTGGTTTCTGTTTCTGATTCCCAGGCACTAACCCAGGGCTGCGGCAGTCGGATTTATCAGCAGTGCCGACAAAGACCGAAAAGGCCTGAAGTTTGAAATCCCTTCTTGGCATGAAGGATTTTTCCGCTCCCAGGATGTTGTGATAGGTTGGGGAGGGGAGGGTGTCTCAGATCAGTCCCCGTCCTCCCAGGCTTCCCCTCTGCACAGGTCGCCTGCCTCTTGGGTTTCTGCAGGGCGGCTGCTGCCCACCCTCTGGCGGAGCGCGACGGGAGCTCCCCTGCCTGGTGACGCACAAGCGAGATGGCACTGTGCCCCCTTGGCCTGGCTCCGCACTGTCCAGTGCAGAGTAAACACACAGAGCTGGCAGCAGAAAGCGACGTCTCCTTGCTGATCTCACTAGTTTCAGCCATTCTAGAGCGACACAAGACACTGGCAGATACAGCACCTCAGGGTGCAGATGGTGTCCAAGTGGGCAGTGCCCTCGCAGCCCCCTGCTGGGAGCTCCCTGCCCCACGCCCCCCTTGGCATGCTTAAAGAGACGCTTCTTCTTGACCATCTCCTGTGTGCATCACTCCTCCCAAGGGGAAAGAGCTGGAGGAAGCGTCCTACGATTCCCTTCGCACGGCCCATCTCAACCTTCGCATCCTTGTTTGTGCAGCTGCCGGAGGTCAGCGCAGTCAGGATCAAAGCAATATACCCACCCCAAGCCCCCACGCCAGCCTCTGACGCAGCCCTGGGGACAGAATATAAGCGAGGCTGCCAAGAGCACACGACACGGTTTGCTGGCGTCACTCAGGAAGCAGAGCTGCCACCCCTTTGGAGCCGATAACCAGGATCCAGAAACTACCACGAGGCTGCTGGTCACAGAGGGCAGGGGAGCAACAGATCCCAGCCTGGCTTCCTCGAGGGGAGCCCCGCTCCACACCACCACCCCAGTGTCTCCAGCGAGGACAGGGCCCCCAAAGAACGCAGGGGTGTGCAGACGTTGGGGGAGGCTGAGACGCAGCACCCCATGGGACTGTCTGGCAGGAACCCTCTACCTCCCCCATGACCCAGCTTCACGCAATGCCCTCCTTCCCCACCGAAAAACCCTCTGGGCGTGAAGACACAAATTCATAGCCCGGGCGTCAGCGGCCCACGCTTGTGAGCTCACAATTCACCAGCCTGGCAGCAATGAGGGTCCAGCAGGAGGCCGCCTGGGGGACACCCGGTGCCGTGACTCAGTTGCCAAAAGCAGGCAGGGCTGGAGGTCCCCTGGGCTCGTGGCCGGTCACTCAGGGCAGGAAAGGGAAGGAGCGCCAAAGCTGAAGAATTGACGGAAGTGCTTGTTTACCCCTCCCAGCTGCTGAGCAACGGGGCCAAGGGCTGGGCTGCCCACTGCACCACGCCCAGCCAAGGGGGGCCTGGAGACCAGGCCCAGAGCTGTGTGCACAGGCTGGCAGCCACCTCCCGCTCCTGGCACCCCACTCTCTTGAGTTAACTATAGGGACCAGGCCCCGTTGGCGGGGCCCCCCACATCCCCTGAGCCCCCTCCCACTCCAAAGCCCCCAGCGCCCACCCTGCTCAGAAACTGCCTGGCTCCCCATGCTGGGACCCCTGCCTGTGACCCCGACCCACACAATCAGCTCGTGGGAAGAGCCAGGGCAGCAGCCAAGGAGCAGGGCCTAGAGCCTGGCACACAGGGAGGGCTGGGGTGGCAGCCTGGGGGAGGGGATCTAGAACGCCACACAGCTGCACGTGGGGGGAAGAACAAGGCGGCAGTCACAGGGGAGGGGTGATTTCCAGATTGCCAAGGAAACGGTCTCTGTTGCTCAGCACCGGCCCATGCCCACGGTTGCCACGGTGATGCCGCCTGTGTTTGCATCCGCTCAACGGGTGGGTTTCCCCCGTGAAAGGCAGCGTCACTGCACACACACGCTGGGGACCGCGCACAGGCCCTTGGGGGGTGGGTCTAGGCCCTGGCTATGCCGCCCTCTAACTTCCACCCCACTGCACTGACCCGGGCCCTGCAGCAGGCAGCCTGCCTCAGCCGACATCCCTCGCCCGTGGGGCACTGCCAAGAGCCAGGGATTCCCATTTGCCAGGACATGAACAGCAACCTCCCCACACACCCCCCCGCCAATGGAGACAGACACCCGCAGCCCCCCCCGCCCCTCGCCAATGGAGACAGACACCCGCAGCCCCCCCCACCCCGCCAATGAAGACAGACACCCGCAGCCTACCCCCCGCCAATGGAGACAGACACCCGCAGCCCCCCCACCCCTCGCCAATGG
>ML677343.1:1501376-1536985 GCA_007922305.1 Dermatemys mawii | reverse complement strand
CCCACTGGCAGTGAGTTGGTGCATCTCCCAAGCCCAGCAATGGCGGGGCCTGTGCAGACCCTACATCACAGTATCCTGACTGCAGCGAGGACCAAGCAGCATCACTCCAGCCTCACGCACAGCCCCCGGCTGCCCAGCACACACTCAGCACTCCAGCCCAGCCATCCTGCCCCCGTCCTGGGAGGCTCTAAGCATCTTGCAAACCACGAACGGGGCCTCCCTGCCCCCACAAAGTGAAGTATGATCATGCCTGGGTTACAGAGGGGAAACTGAGGCACAAAGCCTGGGAGCAACTCACCAAGGCCACAAGGGAGGAGCATACCCCAGCTCTCTTAATCTAGCCACAGGACCATCTTCTTCCTCGGGCCTGCCCATATCTCTAGGGAAACCCCAAGCCCCACACATACCCTCTGGGCCTACAGCATAGGAGCAGGGGGGCACACTTCCCCCCACCCCACCCCAGCCTTGCTCGCTGCTGTGTCCGGACTGGGTCCCTAGGAAGAGTGAGAGGAGGAAGCCACCCGGCCTGAGGCGGGCATCCCGCTGAAGGAAAGCCAGGCACGGTGGGTCAAAGGGGCCTCTAAGCGGCCATCGTACCTTTGTATCTGCTGTTCATTCTGGGGCGGTTGCCGGTCCCCTCTCTCACCGGAGGTTAAGCCATCTGGGGCTGCCTGCAGCAGCCGGCTCGGTGAGCCGGGCCCAGTCTCCTCCCACGCTTCCCCTGCCCGAGGCCTGATATCACTGCATGGTTCCTGCTGCTCCCAAAGTGGTGAGTCAAACCCACGCCTCCGAAGGGAGGGGAGCGCCCGCCAGCGCCGACCACGCTGCCGCCACGGCCGGGGGGGGGGGGGGGGGGAGACATGCACTGACGGTGCCCCCCCCAGCCCTGCACTGCTTGCTCCAGCCTCCTCCAGACAGTCCTCGTCAACCTGTCCCCCACCCCAACCCCGCAGGATGCTGGGGCAGAGCGCGCACACCGAGGCACGGGCTCCCTGAGCTGTGTGGTTTCCCTTCCCCTTGTGCACGGCGCCGCTGTTTGGCGCCAAGCATGAGTGGGAAACAAGAGCGAAACCAGCCCAACTCCCGGTGCAGGGCTACCTCAGCAGGAGGCCGCTTCCCCATTCGTTCCCCAGCGCCCCTGAATTCCTGCTGCCAGGGCACTAGCCTTCTGCCACGGCAGCCAGGGCTGGAGTCCCTGTGAAAGCTGCCACAGCTCTGCCCATCTCTGGCGAATGCCTCCCCGCCAAGGATCTCAAAGCACGTCCCCCTTCACTGAGCCTCACAGCTTGGCTGGGCGGGGGAAGCAGTGAGCACTAGCCTGGTTACACTGGCCTAGAAAGCGAGGCACAGGCACAAGGGACTTGCCCAAGATCAGATGGGAAGCCAGTGCCAGAGAGCTCAGGCCTGTGACTCCCAGGCTCTGGCACTGATCAACGAACACAAACACCCCACCCGTGGCACGGGCCACGTCGGCAGGGCCGGAATGTGCCACGGAGCCGTGTGCCATGGCAGCTGGGGCAGCCCCATTTTCGGGTCCTTGTGCCAGAACCACTCTGCCCCGTCCCGACAGCCTCCTGGGGACCGTGCTCCATTCTATGGCATTCGCTGCAGCTTGCGGCTGGATGCCTGGGTCACCGGAGAAACACTCCCAATTCCAGCAGTGAGCTACAGCTCCCCTGGGGGGCAGGGCAAGACCCTCCTGCCAGCCCAGCCCTGTGAGGGACGGTCCGGCCCAAAGCATGCAGCTGTGTCAACTCCAGCAGCCCCCATGGCAGGGCTCCATGGGCCAGCACCTGGCCCCCTGGGGGACGAGGCCCATAGACACTGGCTCCTCAGCCAGCACGATTACAGATGCCCCTGGGGCTGAGTGCACACAGCAGGGGAGCAGGACTCCTCAGCACTGTCTGTCCTGCAGCCACCCAGGAGGGGCTGGACAGGCTCCAGGACAAAGGAAGGAGAGATCCTGGATGCTCCGGCAGTCCTGAGACAGAGCCCCTGTAAGCCCTGAGTGGGTTTGCTGTGAGCGGCACAGAGATGGGGGGCGGGGGGAATGCTTTCTTTGCCAGCCTCCCTCTGCTCTCCTCTGCAGCCAGAGGGGCCTGCAGGAATGGGGCAAGAAGGGGTTAATGGGTAACCCAGTCCCCAAAGGGTTAATGCACCTAGCATTGCAGGGCTACCTTGGAGAATCCCCCTCTGCAGGCGCAGGGCAGATGAGAGGGGGGCAGACGATCACCGACCCTAGCTGGGGGACACCCAAGTCAAAGATTGCTCCTCTCCCATGTTAGTCCATGAAGCACCCAGAGACGGTAACCTGGGCCCTCCACCCAGGCCTGGATTGCTGCCCTGCTCCCGCTTCTTACAATGGAAAGGGGCCGGGACAGCGTTTTCCCCCCGGCTCCATTCTATGTCTTTTCACGTCTCCACGACGGCACTGAGCGTCTCACCCGCTAACGAAGCAGCCTGCACGACGCCCCTTGCAGTGCCTCGGTATCTAACCATGCGGCTGGCGTATGTGTAGGAGAAAGGCGGTCTTTGTTACAGATCCAGTGCCCAAAATTAGTGCATGGCGCCTGAGATTGGACAAGCATCCCTGGTGTGGCTGCAGGAGTGCTTGAGGTGGCCTGGGAGCTCTCAAACACTGACCGAAAGGGGCAGGGACTGGATCTTTAAACAGGTTCCTTCTTCCACCTGTTCCTAAGGCCCGAGAGGGAGCTAACAGAAAAAACTACAGCGTTAGCAACAGTTGGACTGAAACGTGGCCAAATGCTCCCTCAACTTCCCATCTGATCTCTCAGGATCACTAACTCTCCAGTCAATGGACCGTCTCCAGGGCGACCCACCCTACATCGCTGAGGCAACACACGCAGAACACGCTTTCCTCTCATGCAGGCCATCAGGCTCTGGACTCCCTAGAACAAGGGAACGGCAGAGTCCAGCTCTCTCCCCTTTGCAAGTCACTTTAAATCCCAGGCCAGAGCACTCCCCATCTTCACGCCCCCAGCCAGTCTGCAAAGGGAGCCAGCAAACTGCTGCCTTGTCTGCATTTCATGAACATCCTCTCCAGCGCCAGGGAACGTTCCCGGGCTGCAACCTCTGCACTTTGTGCAACTTCAGGGAGACCCTTTCCTCGGGGAGCTGACGGGGCGCAGAAGTGAACTGGGCCTTTGGGGTGCTCCTGATGGCAGGAGGGGAGGGAGATGCGGGAGGGAGAGTGACTGAGCCCATCAGCCATTATGCAGGGTCAGGGAGGGTGCCTAGTGTCCTGGCCCTGCTGTGGGATGGAGGAGGGGAGGAGAGTGGCTTGGCAGAGGTGCTGGAAGCCCCGCTCTACAGACCTGACTGAAGCAGGTTCTCAAGTAACACTGCACAGGGCCCCAAAGCCTCCACACCTGTACACGGACCTGGAGACAGGCAGGGGCTTTGATAGCCGCATTCCAGAGAGATAAAGGAAGAGACACAGACAGGGTGGGCTAGTGAGCAGGGCACTGCCCGAGGACTCAGGTGTCCTGCATTGTATTCCCAGCTCTGCCACTGACTGGCGGGGGGGTGACCGTGGAAGAGTCCCTGCCCCTCTCTGTGCTGGGTGCCCTTCACCCTGTGCATCCGGGAGTGTGAGACTGTGTGTGTGTGTGTGACACTGTGAACCGTGAGAGGCAGAATGTATGTGGGTGTGAGAGCCTGTGTGTGTGTGTGTGTGTGTGTGTGTGTTAGGGAAGGTGAGAGACAGTGAGCACACTGGCACTTTAAGTCCCTCCCTCCCTCAGCCACTTGGCTCAGCCCACGCGCCCCCACCGACTCACGTGCAATTTTCGCTCCTCCTGGCCTGGCCGACCCCGCCACTCAGAGCGCAGGCAGGCAGAGCGCAGGGAGGGACTCGCTCGGGGCCACTCCGCCACTAGTGACCAACTGCCACTCTGGGCTCTCCGGGGCTGGGGCGGCAGAGCCAGAGGGAGGGATGGGGAGGGGAGAATCCCGCCCGCCCAGTGCAGGGGAGGGGCCAGAGAAGAGAGGATTCCAGCTGCGGCCAGCCAGGGGAATGGTGCCCCAAATTTTCAGGTGCCCCGTGCAGCCGCGTATGTCTACATGTCTGTACGTATCTTGATCTTCTAATCATGCTCAATAGCTTGTTTTTTAACACATTTTAGTTTAGTTGATAAGAATTGGCTGTAGCGTGCATTTGGGCGAGATCTGAAACGTTCGTTACGTGTCCGACCCTTTGGGACTGGTAGAACCTGTTCCTTTATATGATGAAATAAGATTTACAGAAATTGTCATCAGGTTTGATGTGGGTATGTGGATGGAGGCCTGAGCCTGGATCACTTTAAGGGCCGTCTGAGGAACCAGAAAGGTAATAAAGAAGCTTTTTTATGCTGACTTAGTGAATCTAAGTACTGGAATATTCACCAGCTTCTGGGGGCTTGGCTGCCCCGTTCTTTGCAGTTCACCCTAATTGAGTGACCACAGCTGGCCCCGACTAGGACCTGGTAAGAGCCCCACTCTAGGGTTAACAACTTTCTACTTGTACCAAACTGAACAACTTTGTCCTGCCCCCTACCCTTCCTCTGACGCCCCGCCTCTGCCCTGCCCCTCCTTAGAGACTCCACCTCCCCGCTCACTCCACCCCTCTCCCGCTGTCATTCACCCTCCCTCACTCGCTCATTTTCACCAGGCTCGGGCAGGAGGTTGGGGGGGTGGGAGGGCTCCGGCTGGGGATGCAGGCTCTGGGGTGCAGCTGAGGATGAGGGGTTTGGGATACAGGAGGGGGCTCCAGGCGGCACTTACCTAAGACATCACCCAGAAGCAGCAGCACGTCCTCCACTCCAGCTCCTACGCGGAGGCACAGCCAGGCAGCTCTGTGTGCTGCCCCATCTGCAGGCGCCGCCCCCGCAGCTCCCATTCGCCGCAGTTCCAAACCAATGGGAGCTGCAGAGCTGGCACTTGGGGCGGGGGCAGCATGTGGAGCTCCCTGGCTGCCCCTGCACATAGGAGTTGGAGGGGGGACATGCCATTGCTTCTGGGAGCCACACGGAGCCGTGGCAGGCAGGCAGGCAGCTTTCCTCTGCCCCACTGTGCCACCAATCAAACTTTTAATGGCCCAGTCAGTGGTGCTGACTGGAGCTACCAAGGTCCCTTTTCAACCGGGCGTTCTGGTCAAAAACCAGACACCTGGCAACCCTACTTCATCCCCCCAACAGCGCCCCCAGAACGGCCTCTGGCTGAGGGCAGGAAGGGGTCTAGGCGGTGGGGGATTTCCCTTTGAACAATGCCAAGGTAAGGGAGGTGTCCCTAAGCAGCGGCATCCCAATAAGGGCCCATCAGCAGCCTGTCAGGACCCTGAAAGCTGCATCACTGCAGTAGAGCACAGCCAATCCACGGGGACTATAGGTCCCAGCATGCACTGCAGAGAGGGCTCCACCTCAAGGAGGAGCACTGTGCTATGGGAGCTGTAGTCCATATCAGCTGCACCACTGTAACAAAGGGTGCGGTTGATCCAGCTGCCCCTGCTCTCATACCCATGTAGGGAGCTTGGTGGTGGGGCACATCCCACCTGTCTCAGCCTCCCACAGCTCTGCCCTCGCAGGTCCAGAGGGGAAGGGCCCAAGAGGAAGAGCCCGGCCTCCAGCCAGGAAGAAAAGGAAAAGTCACCTCCCTCCCGGCTCCTTTCCTGTTTGCTGCTGTTTTTAGAGCAAGGGCGGGGAAAGGTCCAAGAGGCCCAGTGCGTAAGGGGAACCTCTCCTGTGAGGCTGGGGAGAGCAGGGGCCCAAAGGCCCAGTGTCGTGGGCAGGAGCCCAGCAGCAGAGCTGTGCGGGAGGATCAGGCCATCTGTTCCCCCCGCAGTGCCTGCTCCGTTTTACAGCTGGGTACAGTCAATGCCTTTCACGCCAGCTGAGGTCTCCCAGCCCTTCCCAGAACATGAAGCTGGGGCTGCATCCTGCGCTCTCCCCGAACCAGAAACTCGGCATCCCCCAGACAAGCCACAGTCACGCCTGCAACCCGGCTGGCTTCACCGCTAGCTCTGCTCAGGAGAGGGGCCTCACCGCCTCCCAGCTCCTCAGCACCGGCCTCCCAGCGGCTGCACCCAGGCTCTGCACACAGCTGGCAGCTCCCAAACCCGGCAGGACGCCGGACACACTCAGGCCTAGCTGGGCAGGGTCAGAGAAGCACTCCCTCCCCCGCAATCAGCAAAGCCGCTGACTCTGGGGAGTCGCAATTAGACCAAATGGGCCAGCAGCACAGGATGCAGCCCAGCTAATTAGCCAGTGGGATGCCCAGCCTAGCAACAGCCCAGGCAGGCTAATTAGCGTCCTTGGAGTGAGACTGAGCCCAGAGACAGCTGGCCACTGGCGCCACCTTCAGGGAACAAGGAAGTTAGACCCGGGAGAAAGGTCTAGTTAGTAGCTCCCCAGGCGGGGACCCACGCCCTACATCTACGGCTGCTGCTCCCATGGAAAAGTCCCGTCAGCCCGTGTGAGCAGCAGCCTCTGACCTAGCGGTTCCCACCTACTGTTCCTCCCAGCCAGGCCTTCCCAGCCTCCGCCCTGCGAGGGGGCTTCCCCATTTCCCTAGGCCTAATGGTCCTGGCTGATCAGCAGCTTTTCCAGTGAGTCAGCTGGGTCCCACCACACAGCTCTGGCTGTTCAGACCCTGCGGATGCTTGGCAGGTTGCTCCCATGGCCCTCCGCAGTACACACTTAGCCACGCTCATTTAGCTCTTTTAATCACAGCTCCCCAGCCCCGTCACACCCAGCAGCACGCCCTGGCGCTGGTTTCTGGTCTCTGAATCCACACCAGAGCGCTAACGTCCTCCCATTCCAAGCTGAGCTTCCCCGGCACGGGGTGACTCTGCGGCAGGTGGCAGTTTCCTGTACCAGCCCTTCAGCGCACAGCCTTGGAAGAACTCACCCTGCTGCGGTGCAGCCCACAGGAGGGAGGTGGAAGGATAACTCTGTGGTTTGTGTATTGGCCTGCTAAACCCAGAGTTGTCAGCTCAATCCCTGAGGGAGCCATTTAGGGATCTGGGGCAAAAATCTGTAGGATGATTTAGTTGGGGTTGGTCCTGCTTTGAGCAGGGGGTTTGACTAGATACCTCCTGAGGTTCTATGATTACTCTGCCTGCTCCCTTTTTGGGGAGCAAAGTGCAGGGTGGCATGTAGCAAACGACACCGTGCAGCCGTGACTCCTGAAAAGGGGAGGTACCCAGGGGATGAGGGGAGTTTCGCCTTCTCCCCCAATTCCCCAGGACTCCCTGGAGCCACTGCTTCATACAGGAGCTGTGGGATAGGTACCAGAGGGAAACGGGTCTGCAACAGCATCACAGAGAGGGTAAGGAGGTGGGGTGGGACTGCACGGGCACGCTGCCCCAAGGGCACTTCCACCAGCGTGGCATGGGTCTCTAGGGCATGGGCAGCCACTCAGCCAGGGCTTCTGCGCTGCCCCCTTGGGTGCCCCCTGCAGGGGTTAGTCACAACACTGACAGGTTTCCCTGCACATGGGCTGAGCCAACACTGAGCAGGTAGGATCCCCCACAGCCTGGGGGCCATCGTTTTCATCCTGCTTCCCAAAACATTGGCCGGAACGGGGGGGAGGGTCCCCGGGACTCACCTCCACTTAGATTGCACAACAAACAATAACAAACCCTGGCGCTGAGCTTGAACTTTCCACCATTTCACAGGGAGGGAAACTGAGGCACATTGCAAGGAAGTGACTTGCTCTGGCCCAGGCTGGCTATCCATAGGCCCAGCCAGCCCAGGAGCCTTTCCCAACCAAGTTCGGCACCAGCTGCTTCAAAAGGAAGGCGCAGACAGTCCAAGGGAAGCCTCTAGCTCAGTCACTGCAGTTAGAGGAGGTTTGGGGCTCGGAGGTGGGAGAGGGCAGAGCCCTTCCCAAACTATTGGGGGTTCTAAATATTTACAGTAACAGGCTGTTCTTGTTCCCAGTCTCAGCGTCTAATCCCTCCTGGCTAAGCTCTGGGCCACAATATCATGTGGCAGTGAGTTCCACATGCCAATTGCACATTGCGTGAAACAGCATTTCCTCTCCTCAGTTTTACAGCTGCTGCCTGCCAGGGTCATTGACTGGCCCCTGCTTGGCATCTACGTTCCCAGGGAATGCTCTCTAAGGGAACCTCCACAGGAGCATGCTCCTGCAGGCTGGTAAGCAATGCCTCTTGGGAGAGCCATGCCACATGTACAGGTAGCGCTCTGAGAGGCAGCACACGTCGGAGTTTAATGTCTAGCACAGAGGGAGCAGGGGTGCACACAGCACCTTCAATTTCCTTTGGGTCTCTCCCCTTAGCCTCGCTGGATAGCAAGAGCCTCCACCAGTGCACAACTGTGATAGCAAATTTATTTAGGGGTTTGGAAATACCTGGGTCATTCGGGCCATGTATGGGTGCACCAGCATGGCTGGGAGTTAAAGGTAACCTGAGAGGGACAAAAATACGGGGCATCGGCCCCTTTTATGTTTTTCCAACAGAGAATAGCTGGGAAAGGACTGGGGGGCAAAAACAACAGGGTTAGTGCTCGTTTCCTGCTTTTCAATTAAGAACATAAGAACGGCCACACTGGGGCAAACCAAAGGTCCATCTAGCCCAGAACCTGTCCTCCAACAGCAGCCAATGCCAGGTGCCCCAGAGGGAATGAACAGAACAGGTGATCATCTAGTGATCCATCCCTGACAGGTTTAAGATTAGCAGCCGTGTTAGTCTGTATCCGTAAAGAAAACAAGGAATACTTGTGGCACCTTAGAGACTAGTCTCTAAGGTGCCACAAGTATTCCTCGTTTTCTTTTTGATCGATCCCTGTCGTCCATTCCCAACTTCTGGCAAACAGAGGCTGGGGACACCATCCCTGTCCATCCTGGCTAACAGCCATTGATGGACCTATCCTCCACGAACTTATCTAGCTCTTTTTTGAACCCTGTTATAGTTTTGGCCTTCACAACATCCTCTGGCAAAGAGTTCCACAGGTTGACTGTGAAAAAATAATTCATTTTGTTTGTTTTAAACCTGCTCCCTGTTAATTTCATTGGGTGACCCCTAGTTCGTGTGTTATGTGAAGGAGTAAAGAACACATCCTTATTTACTTTCTCTACACCAGTCATGATTTTATCGACCTCTATCATATCCGCCCCCTTAGTCGTGTCTTTTCCAAGCTGAAAAGTCCCAGTCTTATTAATCTCTCCTCAGATGGAAGCTATTCCCTACCCCCAATTCCAATATACTTTTTTTGAGATGGGGTGACCAGGTCTGTGTGCAGTATTCAAGATGTGGGTGCACCACAGATTTATAGAGAGACAATTGAGGTGGTGTCTCCCTTGGAAGACTCCGGGGTGACTGGAGAAGTGGGGACATGACATCATTCAGACACAGCCAAGCCACCACTGTTATACAATAATCCTGCCCAGTGGGAAATCTGCAGGCCAGGGAGGAACAGAACCCAGTTCTCCTGGGTTCCAGTCCAGTGGCCTAGTCCCATGAGAACTCTGTGCTCTTCTTAACTCCCCCTCCCGCCACACACACACACACACGCACACACCTCTCAGTGTCCATCTGGTGACTGAGTGATGCAGGGGTACTACAGCCACCCTGGACATCCCCCTCTCCCACCTGTTGAAAGGCTCCACCTCTGTGCCCTGCAGAGGCTCACCTGCCCCACGGCCCTGCCAGCTCCCTGTCAGCCCGTGGGTCTCAGCTGCTGGCTGTCCCCAGGGCCAGGGAGATCAGGCTTCTGGTAAGTGGAACACTCCGCTGCCCTTGGGGAATCAGCCGGCTCTTGGCCTGCTGCAAGGGGAGGCACGAGGAGAGCCTGAGCGGGACAGACAGAGCAAGGCAGCTGCATCCTCACCCCAGAGATCCAGCCCCTAGGACCTCACCCCACATACCACTTGGGCTATACGCTGCACAACGGCCCCTCACCTCTGCAATGGCAACCTTGACCACACCCCCCACACTCACAGGGGTTGATCACACAGCCACCCTACCCAGAGCCAGGGGCTTCTAGAGGGTAACCATGGCAGCTCTCAATGTTAATATGGGGTACAGGCCATGGAGACTACAAATCCCAGCATGCAGTGCTCCACCTCAATGGGAGGGGAGGGATAGCTCAGTGGTTTGACTGTTGGGCTGCTAAACCTAGGGTTGTGAGTTCAATCCTTGAGGGGGCCATTTAGGGATCTGGGGCAGAAATCTGTGGGTGAGACTGTGGCCTGCATTGTGCAGGAGGTCAGACTAGATGATCATAATAGTCCCTTCTGACCTTAATATCTACGAATGTGACCAGCTCAACCCAAAGCATTGCATGCTGGGACCTGTAGTTTCCAATTCCCTCTTTCCCCCCCCCACACCCAGCCTTACTGGGCTAAAATGCGGCCAGCACCCACAGAGCCTGGTCTTAGAGCAGGGGTTGGCAACCTTTCAGAAGTGGAGAGCCGAGTCTTCATTTATTCACTCTAATTTAAGGTTTCGCATGCCAGTAATATAGACCTTTTTAGAACGTCTCTTTCGATAAGCATATAATATAGAACTAAATTATTCTTGTATGTAAAGTAAATAAAGGTTTTAAAATGTTTAAGAAACTTCATTTAAAATTAAATTAAAATGAGGAGCCCCCCAAGACCAGTGGCCAGGACCCAGACGGTATGAGTGCCACTGAAAATCAGCTCGCGTGCCGCCTTTGGCACGCGCGCCATAGGTTGTCTACTCATCTTAGAGTGTCGTTGTCTGTGCTCAATTGCCAAGTCCAGGGAGAGGCCTGGGGAGGAGATCTGGGTTTGAACCGTCAGGGAGAAGGGGTTTGTAGAGCCTTCTCCCCCGCCCCCTCCCCCCCGGTGTTCCGCAGGAACCCAGAGAATAGCTACTTCATTTGCCTGTGCTACTTAGGAGCTCTGTAACCTGGATCCCACCTGAGCTGGAACCGAGGGGCCCAGCCAGCCATTAACCCCAGCACTGGGACGCTGCTAGCTGGAAGGAGCCCCGCGCTTTCGCTGGCTGAGCAGACCAATGAGGAAACCCCGGGCTGCTGCCATTCTTCCCAAGCTCTGAAGCCAGGCAGCCCACCCTGCACGCACAGAGCAATCCCCCTCTGAGAGATCAGCAAGAAGGGTGCTTGTACGTATGCACTAGTACAGACACACCCAGGGCCTGGTGACAGCTTAACCAGAAACAGAGGACAGCAAAGTGATGTCTGCAGCAGGAGCTCAGCTGGCCTGGCTAGCCGATCAAATCACTTTGGTCTCACAGCTACGCACAACTACTCCAGACCCGGCTGACAAGGTGCGTGCGTACAGACCTGAGTAGCGTGCTCTGCAGCTGGCTGGAGCTGGTAACACCAACCTGCAGAGTGTTACGTACACTAGCCCTGAGGCTTAACGCCATGTAAGGCTTTCTGAGGAGACGCAGCCCTGGCTGTGCTGAGCTATGTAGGTTTTATGCCAACCCCATGCCACCACTTTAAAGGGTTTGCTCTGACAGGTGAAACCAGCTGTGCCCAGAGGGCTCTCTCTCTGCCAGGCAGACTCTCCCATCCATCCCAAGCGTGATGAGCACCAAAGCCAAGGAAGAGAGAGCAAAGGGAATTTGGCATGAACCTCAAGGTCTCCCTCCCTGCTTCCACTGCCATCAATGGGGCAGCAGGAGCAGAACAGGGTGGGGTTTGGGACCTGGGGCTTTCCCACAGGGAGCATCTGGCCAGCAGAGAGCTGAGTGCAGCAGGGGATGCAGCAAGTGTCATGCAAGATCCACAACACCGCCACGGGAAGTCTAGACACAGACTGCAAGGCCACACTCTTCTCACCGACCACTCCAGTTCCCCAGAGCCCCGCACGAGGAAAGGCCCTCAGCCGAGCAGCCCGGAACGACGCTGGTTCCACAGGGCCCTCTTTCCGGATTCTGAAGGCTGCTGGCAGGCTCACAGACCTGAGATGTCCCCTTCCAATCCCCAAAATGCTCCCACAAAAAATGAACTAAGTATCGCTGCCCTGCCCCACCTCATGCAGCCGCAGATTGATAGATAACACCTGGGCGGGTCTCCCAACTCTTCTTCCTGCCCCTTTCCTAGAGTTCAGCCAGTCGGAGCACCTGTGTTCTCTGGCCACTGACCCCACCCAGAGCTCAGTGATGTTTGACTGAAGCATTTCTATCCTTGGGAGACTAAAGCATTGTGTGCCACAGGCAAAGGACAGCAGGGACTGATGAGGGGAGATGTACCAGGTGATCCCTGAAGAAAAATTGTGCCCCACACTGCAGAGGAAGATTAACTCCTCCTCCCCCTCCCCACCCCCGGGCCCTGCCAATCTGAAATGGGGGAAAATTCCTTCCCAAACCTGGATCAGTTAGATCCATTACTGGCTATTAGCCAGGCTGGGTAAGGAATGGTGTCCCTGGCCTCTGTTTGTCGGGGTGGGGGGGGGGGTGGGGGGGGTGATGGACGGCAGGAGAGAGATCACTTGATCCTTACCTGTTAGGTTCACTCACTCCGGGGCACCTGGCATTGGCCACTGTCGGTAGACAGGATACTGGCCTGGATGGACCTTTGGTCTGACCAGTACGGCCTTTCTTATGGGAGAAAGCCCCAGGCATCCAGACAGAGGAGTCTGGACCACCCACAACACTGTCCTGTCTCCAGCTGTGGCCAATCTCCAATGCATCAGAGGAAAGCGGAAAAAGCCCCCCAAATATCTGACCAATCATGCATCCGGTCAGGTGATTCTTCCCTGACCCCTGCAGGCACCTGTCTAAAGCCTGAGAACTGATCCCAGTTATTATCTTAATGCAGAGCTGCAAGCATCACGCCGAGGACAATGCAGATGCCTTGTTCTCCCCGGGGCCCATAACGGAAGGGGATTCCACCACCAGCCGCCCTGCCCCTGCACACCTAGATGACAGAACCCATCCCAGAAGCTGGATTATAGCATGTCTGACAAAGTTACCTATTCTCCAAGCTATGGCGAGACCACCAGCTCCCTGATTAACTGCTCCAGCGTCTAACTCTCCTCACTGCTAGGCTCCCATCCCATCTCCACTCTGCACCCCCCTGCCACTCCCACACAGCTCTGGCCTCCCATGGTCGGGGCCCCTCCAGGCACCATGGACTTTCTACTCTGGCTTGTCTTCGCACCCGAGTCCCTGGTTCTCATTTCTAGTTCCCTCCTGCTTCCACATGGCTCTCACCCCAGGGATGAAGATTCACCACTGCTCTCCAGGAGCCTTGGGAGCCAGTCCCTGCAGATAGATTTCATGGTCAAAGCATCAGGAATCTGCCAACCCGTATTTTCCAGGCAGCCCTGAGCCCTTCCTTTGAGAGTCCGAGAGATTTTTAAGTCACCCAGGGGAAAGGTGCTCACACCAGTGCACTATTCCTGTAGGGCAGGGCGATCAGCTGTCTTTCTTGGCACAGGGCGCCTTTAGCTGTGTCCACACTAAGGGCTGCACAACACAGCTATTTCAGTGCTTTAAAAAAATCCGCCCCAAGAGAAGCAGGAGAGGGCAGCCCTTAGAGCCAAGCTCCAAGGAGTCAGTGGGGAAACGGGATTCTCCCACCAGTCAGATCCCTGCTGAGCAGAGAGTCCCAGGAGCCGGGAGAAAAGGGGGTGTGTGTAGGATTCAGCGCTGAGCCCTTGGGGGCAGGCCAAGCCAAGAGAGGCTCTGAGAGACAAACGGGATCAGCCCAAGCAACCCCCTCCCCACTTCACTTCCTCCCATCTCCCTCAGCAGGACAGAAATAGAGCGGATGTTCCTATATAGAGCCCCGAGGGAGAGACCAAGGAGGAAGGGGACGGTGAAAAGGCCCGGCCGGGCATCACTATGGGCCCTTCGTCATCAGAGCTCCTCTCTGTTCCCTGGCCAAGAGGGGACCATGGAGACCCAGGGATGCAGCCCCTGCGCCCTGGGATCTCTCATGGGCTGGCAGATCTACCCCCAGCGCCAGCAGCCCCCGCTCCAGGAATCAACGCCCGCTCAGACACTCCTGTGCCTCCTCAGCACTTCTCACCCTTCCTCTGCACTTGACGGGTGCATAACCTGGCTCCTCGAGCCCTGAGGACGTCACCCGCCGGCCCTGAACAGGCGCTGGTGGCTCTTCAGCACCAGGGGATTCCTGCCGGTCTGGGGGCCCACCGCTGGCACAGCCGCATGGGGTGTTTGTCAAATCCCGCCCCCTCCCCAGCCGCCCCGCGTGCGTAGCCAACTCCCCCATCCCCCGCACACTAGGCAGTGGGAGAAGCACTAATCCAGGCATCTGGGGCCTGGTATAACCGTTTGCTCCCAGCTGTAGCGGCTACCTCCACCTGCGACAGTTGTGAGCATCCGGTCAGTCACCCGCCACGGTGGGGTGGGGCGCTATGGTTAATTAGGTGTTATCTCTGCAATTCAGTTGTCACGATGCTCCCCCTCCAAGGACACAAGCGAAGAAAAACTGGGGAAGGGGTGGGGGGATGTGCCTGGCCTTTGTCAGACAGCAGCTAGCTAGGGGCCCGTATGACAGACTGAGCTTCCAAGCCAGGTCAGGGCAGAGCCCAGTGCCCCACGTCCACCCCCACAACCCCTTCCCAGCTAGCCCACGGCTAGTGAGTGGCTAGCAACGTTTCCCAGGCCTGGCCCAGATGCTGGCCCATACTCCAGGCACCATCCGGCTCACTGCAAGGTTCTGGGATACACCCGGGTCTGGCATCCCAGCAGGACTGACTTGGAAGCAGGCATAAATACCCCCAGCCCCGCCCCGGATTTCTTGGCCCGGGTGGCCAGGCAGGAATACATGGGAGTAGCCAGGGCAGCAACAAAGCAAGGTTTGTCCTTTCCATTCCTTTAAGCATTCCTCAGCCGTCACAATAGCAGAGAAAGGAGAAAGCGCGGCCACCAGCCGGACAAACAGCCATTGACCGACTGGCAGTGGGCGGCCTCCCCAAGTGGCCCCACAGCCTGCCTACGTCAGGGGCCCCAGCCTGGGGTTTCCTGCAGATCCCTGCACTGAGGCACTGGGAACCGGATGCAGCCGCAGGGGTGAGGCCCTGTGAATGGCATCGCCCTCCAGCAATGCTGGAGCTAGCAGCTGGCCCTGGACTGAACCTGCTCCAGCAGCACCACACCTCTGGGAGCCACGCACCGAGGGGTGAACCCACCAAGGGGAGATTCCTCCGTGGAATGACTTGGCTTCCAATGAGTCCTTTCCAGTTCTCCCCGAGCCTCCCAGGAAACCAGATCCGACAGGAACAAGGGGGGATTTGTCTGCTACCAGCCTCTGTCCACGAGGCCAGTGGGCGCTTTGCCACCAACTCAGCAGGCGCCTGGTCAGCCCCAGGCATCATGGGCTTGTAAAAATCCACGTGACCGAGCGCCCTGCAGGTCAGCGTCTGCATGAAACAGGCCCTGGGCAGCACCAGGGGATTAAACCCAGTCCCCAGAGGACACAGTGCCTGTCCGTTCAGCCCAGAGAGACTCATGGGCCTCTGCTCTGCAGAGAACAAGGCCTGACTACCTCGGAGAGGGCCGTCCGTTGGCCTGGCAGCCGGGACATCAGTCCAACCCCCTGGGTTACAACTATTGTCAATCCCCAGAGACGAGGCTGAACTTGAGAACAATAGGGCTCAGGAGCAAAACCCTGGCCCAGAGAGCAGGCGCTGCCAGGTCCGACCACGGGCAAAGCACGGCGGGTCCACGGCACACGGAGCTGCCAGCCGTGACTGCAAGGAGCTGTCCTGAGGCTCTGCGCGCCCTGCCTGTCAAAGGGCCATGAGCCAGCGTCACCGCGCTAACCAGAGATCACCCCACCCCGCAGGCAGCAGCCACCACCACGAGCACCGCTCAGACCCCACAGGGACAGCCCAGGTTTGCTGGCCCAGCTCCGGGCTGCGTCCCCCACAGGGCTGCTCAGCAGGAAGCAAACACCAGGGCGGGAGGACCCAGCCCTAAACAAGCCAGCAGCCCCCCCCCCCTTCTGCTCTGCCCCTCCACACATTGGCACTCACATGTCCGGTGCCCAGGCAGAGCGAGCGCGCAGGGAGCGCGCGGCCAGCCACTCGCCTTCCCTTTGTTCCACTCCCATGGATAGAAGGAAAACACTGAAGTCTTAAAGGCACCGGGAGCCCACCCCCTTCACCTTCTCCATGGAAACTGGCTCCAGCCATGTGATTCAGACAGGAAGCTACAGGGATATCAGCTGCAAAGAGCTGGGAACTCCTCCCCCAGCCCCAGCGACAGGGAGAGAGCCCAGCGCTGCCAGGCTGGCACTGAGAGAAGGGGGCAAGCCAGGAACCTGGCGAGGAGTCTGGGCGTAGCCACCCACTCCCCGGCCAAGTGGCCACTCAGTCAGTGCCTGCAACGAGGTGACGGTACCTCAACGCTCACTGGGCCCTGTGGAGACATGCCAGAATCAGGCCTGGGTCCTGCACAGCTGGGGGTGGAGAGGAGGAAGAGGGGGCCCCCACCAAAGAGCACTACTGGCAGGGGCAATTGCACAACCCCTCCACAGACCCACCCAGAAGAGGGGCTCTCGGCAGAGGCTCCAGTCACACTTGGTCACAAGGGAAAGGTGCCTGGGGCTGGCAAGACTGTGGAGCACTGAGGGGTTGGGGCTGCTGGTCAGGACTCAGCCTGCGTGGGCCACCGGGACCAGAATAGCAGGCCCAGTCGGATGCTTTTCTGAAGTTCCCATTTGCTCATTTCTGCCCCCGTGAGCCCAGCTCTGCTTCTACGGTCACTGGCGGCAGCTCCAGCTCCAGATCCCTTCTGGCTGGGGGCGGCCTTCCCCGGGAGCCCTCGGGAGCTTTTGGCCCTCATATGACAGAGGTGCCTTCTCTTGTGCCAGTCAGCATGAGTAGCCAACAGGAACGGCAGACATGGGGTAACGGCGCCAACCATTCCTCGCCCCCCCCCCCCAGCTCTGCACAACAGGAAGGGCAGACGGGGTAACGGCGCCAACCATTCCCCGCTCCCCCAAGCTCTGCACAACTCAGGCATCACTGAGGATGCGAGACAGGTGAAAGTAGCATGGACTAGTGCACAGGACTCCTGGGTCCCATTCCCAGCTCTGCCACGGACAGGCTGGGATCTTGCCCTCTCTGTGGCCATCTGTAAAGCAGGGCCGATAACACTAGCCCCCTAACCTGGACTATCCCACTCCCCCAACACACACTCATCCAGGGGTCACCCAATGCAATTAAAAGGCAGCAGGTCTAGAACCATCAAATGGAAGTTCTTCACACAGCACAGTCAATCGGTGGAACTCACAGCCAGGGCCTGTTGCGAAGGCCAAAAGCATAACCGCATTCAAAAAGTAACGAGATACGTTCATGGAGGACAAGTCCATCAACGGCTTTTAGCCTCGACGGGCAAGAACGCCCCCGTGTGTTCTGGGTGTCCTTAGCCTATGATGGTCAGAAGCTGGGAATGGGCGACAGGGGATGGATCACTTGATTCCCTGTTCTGTTCGTTTCCTCCAGGGCACCTGGCATTGGCCACTGTCGGAAGACAGGAAACTGGGCTTGATGGACCATTAGTCTGACCCAGTCTGGCTGTTCTTATCCACCCTATGAGACTGTGTCAACCCATGGCTGACACTGGGTTACGCCCCACTGGGGCAGCGCCATCAGGACCACTGGAGAAGGGTGAATGAGCCAGGACAAAGGGCAGCCTTGCTCTGGACGGGGCTGGCAGCATTTCGGTTGCGTCTCACTCCTCGGCAAATGGCCCCACAATCAGGTGAGCCCCAGCAGCAGGGTATTACCGCTGAATCCAGACCCTACCCCACCCAGTCTCCCCCCGCCGGGGCCAATGCCACTGCACTCTGAGCTCAGCGGGAACGTGTCTCACACGCACGCCATGAACTGCAACCCCAGTGTGGAAATCAGAGCCCGGGGAGCACCAGGCACAGGCCTGAGGGCACGAGTGCACAGCTGGGGCGGCACCGACCGCTCCCCAGGAGCCTCGGGGCAGCCCCCAGCTGGCACAGGACGGAGCAGATTGCAGCCCTCCTTATCTCTCACCTGTGTGTGTCGGGCATGAAATGACCCACTCCAACCTGAGTCACCTGTCGCAGGGCCTTTACCCTGGGCAGCTACGTCCACCCCTCCGTGGAGAGTGAGCCCCCTTCGCGGCCAGCAGTGAGAACACGTTGACGCTAACACTCAGCTCGTCCAGACAGGTTCCCAGCCAGCGGTCTCAAGGCACCTCGCTGCAGCAGGCGAGTGCAATTACCCACATTTCACTGAGAAGGAAACCGAGGCCTGGGAAGGGAAAGTGACACACCCAAGGCCACCCAGTGAGCCAGCGGCCGAGGCAGGAACAGAACCCAGAAGCCCAGACTCCCAGTCATGTGCTCTAACCACTAGAACTTGCTGCCTCCCTTGCAGATTAGAAGAGTTTCATTCTGGAGTGTGGGAGCTGGAGGCTTGAGCTCAAAGTTGCCTCCCCTTAAGACAGCGCCTCCTAGTGGGGAGTCAGCTCCAGGCAATGCGGCCAGAAGCAGCAAGGGCATGTGCGGGAGGGGCAGGGCCCCAGCCAAGACACACTAGCTACAATGGTGTAACGGTTCCGGGGTCTCCCCGACTTCCACCATGCAGCAGGCCCGGGCGATGAAACCTGCCCCGGGCTCCACACAGCCAGGCCTGGTCTCAGAGAATTCCCGCATTCCAAGGGGTTGCCCTCCCCACCCGCACTGCATCGAAGATGGAGATGGAACTGCACCCCCGCCCACACGCAGCCAGCTGTGTGCAGGCTCCGGGCGAGGGGCTGCACCCCTCCACAGCACAGAGCAGGCAGGAGGCCCCTCCCCAGCTGCCCAAGGACAACAATGAAGAGTTTAGCTCATTCTTGCCCGCACCCTCTGCTCAGCGCTTGCGTCATGAGCTACAAGTCACTGCCCAGCCGGCTTCAAAGAGCGAACGAACCTCGTGTCAGACTAGCCCAAGGCACCCAGGCTGGGGCAGTCACGACACCTCGGGCAGCAGCCCCATCCCACCCTGCTCTCAGGAGGTGACCCTGTGGTGACCCTGGCGGACAGGCTGGCTGATCAAACACGGCTCTGCCAGCTCTAGAGGTCAGCAGGGAATTGGCACGGCCAGCTTTGGAAGGGGCAAGAACTGGCTATGCCGGGAACTGACCCATGCTCTGGGGAGACCTGTGCTCAGTCCCCAGTTCCCTTGCCTGTCACAGGCCGGCAGAGCTGTGGATGCACCAGGGTGAGGGTAGCATCTCCCACCATCAATGAAGAAGCAGAGCTCACTGGCATGGGGGCACCCATCCTTCCCAGCTCAGAGGTCTGCAAAGCTCCCCACTCACGTGCCTGGCCTAGATTTGACAGGATCGCCCTAGTTTGAAATGGGCCAAGCCTGTCCCAGGCCTGTGGATCGTCCCATCGTTCAGAGGAGAGGCAGCGATGGTCTGATGCAAGAACACAAATCGTGCTTTATGTTCAGGGTTCGCAGAATTGCAGTTAAGTAAGCAGGGCAACGAAGCGGAACAACAAACAATGCCATGTGCTGAACCATTGCTCCTGCAAGTCTCACAGGGCGTCCCACGGCTCACCGGAGCAGTATCCCCAAACACCAGCCACTAACACACCCATACAAAGGGTCACACAGTGAGTCTGAGACAAAGCCAGGAAGAGAACCCGCAAGTCCCACCTTCCAAGCCCTCTACACACTGCATCACGCGGCCTCTCGAACACGTAGAATAAGCCGTTCTGGTGTAGAAGATACAGCTGGATCTCAAAAAACCAGAGCAGAATAGAGAAGGAAGAAGAGAACAGGCCTCCTTAGAATGATCACTGGGATATTAAACTGAAATAGATAACAGAGATGCCACAAAACCCAGCCAAACAACCCCATCCCCTCCCTGTTCTCGCCCGCATTCCCTTCTGAGCTCCCCAGTTACATCTGAGCACAAGGCTCCATCGGGCAGTTCCATGTCTCTTGTTACTCCCTGGTCAGCAAGGGTGCAAGTCAGGCCATTACGCCATCCCCTCTTCCCTCGCCTGTAGGTCTGCAAAGCACCTGGGGCAGTTACCTTGCTGCTCTTCCCACCGGCTCTACGCTCTGGGTGCTGACTGAACATACTGACCGGGGAGGTTCCAGTGGACGCGCCTTCTTCTGTCTGATGACAGCTGGACCCTGTGGCAGCCGTACATACTGCCAGACCCGGGGATTTACATCCTTCAGCACCGTCCTAAGCCCTCACGAGTCAGCAGAGCCCGGCATGTGATCAGCTAGTCGGCCAGACCTTGGATTTCCAGGGCAGAACCACCCTCCATCTGGCCCAAGCTAAATGTACTGACCTCAGATGTCCTCTCTGGAAGGTACCCCCAGGCCGGGGAGCAGTGTAGTGGCACTCTGCCCACGAAATGAACCCGCTGACTAGCGACACTGCCCTCAATAGGGTGCAGGTATTCACAATACAATCACATGCCCCCTCTGGCTATGCTGGGGTCCTGCCACCTGGCTCAAATACCCCGCTGGCTTCCCCTCAGCATAGGGAGATGTTCCCTGTACTGCTCACTGCATGCCCAGACTGCACCTCCCATGCCTACACTGCTATACCTCGCTCGCAGCATCACGTCCCGCTGCCAGCCTTTCGCTGCGATGCGTCGCTACAAACTGCAGCGAGCGTGGACGCAGCCTGCGGCCCGCAGCTACACACAGCCTACAGCCACCGCAAGCGAAGACAACGTCCTTGGCAGCCTCCCCACGTCTAGCCTCGGGACGCCATGGTCAGCGCAGGCTCAGCAGCAGGTACCGCCATTGCAGCAGGATGTGCTGCTCTCTTCACAGTGAATAGGCCACAGGTGAGAAACAAGGCCCTGCGGCTAGGTGGAGGGAAATGGCCCCTCTGACAGCGGAACTAGCAATGGTGGCACATTACCAAAGGGCTCTGGCTCCCAGGAGCAGAGCTCCTCCCTCTATAGGTCATTTCGCCCCTGGCTCTGCTGTAACAGGCTCTATCAGCAGCATGAGAACTGGCCAGGACTGTTCCAACGCCAACAGTTCTCCTCCAGAAAGCGCTGCTTCGACAGGAAGGTGTTTCCGGAGTAACCTGTGTGACGGAGTGGGAACGTTCTTAATGTTTCCTCTGGATAGTGGGTGAGTGCCTCGGTTTCCCCTGTGCATTTCTTGAGTGCCTATGTGGAGGTATAAGGGTGTGTAATTGGTACAGAGCAAAGGGCCAGTCTCGGGGTTGGCCCTTCCCCCTCTCTGCAAGGTGTCAGCTGAAACTGTTAGAGGGAGGCCCGGTGTCCTCCTGGCCTGCCCAAGAGACAAAGAAAAAGCAGAGGAGGGGCTCGAGAGCGGGTTGTTAGTCTGGATCTGGCTGGGGGCAGGCGGAGAGCTACAGGCAGGCTGTCTGTCTCTTTGGCCCCCAAAATGGACCCAGCGGAGGGGTGGCGTTCGCTTTACCTACAAACTCTGTTTTAGATCATGTTCCTGTCATCTAATAAACCTCTGTTTTACTGGCTGGCTGAGAGTCACGTCAGACTGTGGAGTTGGGGTGCAGGATCCACAGGCTTCCCTAGGACCCCGCCAGGGTGGGCTCGCTGGGGGAAGCGAATGGAGGGGCAGAAGGTGCCAAATGCTCCGAGGTCAGACCCAGGAAGGTGGAAGCTGGAAGCTGTGAAGCTCCTAGCCCTGGAGACAGGCTGTTCACAGAGAGGAAGCTTCCCCACAAAGTTCTGACTGGCTTCGTAAGATCATCGCCCCAGGGACTCTGGGACAGCCTGGTTCCCCTCCCAACCGCCTGCTGGCTCCTTGCCAAGCTCCGAACAGGCCCTGCAGAGCTGGCCCTCCAGCCAGGACGAAATCGGCTCCTCACAGCTCAACGCTCCCACCAGGGCTGGAAAACCTTTGGAAATTTGTGATTTTCACCCTGATTCAGGGCAATCCACCACCACCACGCCACCAAAAAAACGCTTGATATCGTCTGCAGACCTGGGAGCCCATCTGCCACCAGCACTAAGCATCGACGGTGCGGAGGCAGTTCCCAATCTCCCACTCCGGCCCCCCTCTCCGTGCCCAGGGAGCCTCACCATGCAGGGCCATGCATTTTCGCTAGGTAACCATTAACTCCGCAAAGGCCCCTGCTCAGCACGGCGTGGGCCAGGGGCACAGCCTGTTCCAAGCTGCCTGGAGCCCTCTCCACTCAAGCTCCCCACATCAAATAGGGAAAATAAAGGGAGGTTTGGGGTTGCCTGCCAGTATCTCCACAGCAAATCCTCAGCATGCACACTTGGGGGGGGGGGGAATAAATTCTCCATGCAACAGCATTTCTCATTTAGCTTGAGGGCTGGCACGCGAGGGCACTAAGGGGTTAACGCTGACAGGCCGGAACGCGACATGCTGTGTGCACGCCAGGATCTAAAGCCCTGAGTGGCGCTGCCCAGCTCACCCTGCTGCAGAGCAGAGTCACAGAGCCCTGTTAGCAAATACCACAAACCCCTCTTCTCCAGGTACGCACCATGTGCTCCCTACTGGTGCAGCAACCAGCCCCCAGAGACACACGGCCCGTCTGGCTTCAGGAGGGTGCCTAGACATGAGCAGAGATGGACCTGCTCCACCAGCCCCAAATCCAGCCCCTAACAAGGCACTAGCCCAGGGGCTGCTCCTGCAGGATCTCCGCAGCCACTTCAGAGCCAGGGCTGTCTGCAGCCCAACTCCGCAGCAGAGCTCTCTACCCAAGGGCTCAGTCACAGCACGCGAAAGCTGCCAGCCATCAGCTGCGTCTGGTCTGCCAGGAGAGAGGGCAAAGGCCTCTCATGGCCCCCAGGCCACGCCTGAGACAGCCAGCTGATGGCTGTATGGGGCCTCCCCGATCCTGTCTATGGGGCGCCCATGCAGGCCCCCGTCCCAGCAGGGGGGCTGAGGCTAGAACCATTCTGCTCATTCCTTCCGCTCTCTTTGGAGAGAAGCATACGGCCCTGGCTCGGGGCCCTTCCTCTCCACGTCACCCCCTGGAAGAGCCGCGCTCACAGCTCACAGCCAGCAGCTGCAGCAGAACAGCAAGTGCAGGCCCAGGCCGGCCAGCAGAGCTCCAGGCCTGTCCTCTGCCACACTGCCCCCAGGCCAGGCCCACTCCCCACAAGTTCAACAAGCTGTGACTGGGGGAGGGGAGGGGGGGGCTTCCAGCTCCCAGAGCCCCTGGGAGTCCTGCACTCAGCCTCCCCCTCCACCCACAACACCCACCAACCCTAGACAAGGAGCAAGCCGTGACTGAGTGCCCCCCCGCCTCCCACCCAGCTCTGCACCTCCCCTCCCCCTGCTCCCAGCTGCTTTCCATTTACATGGCTACTCAGCAGGGCTAAGACTCATCCCCCGTCAGCCTGCCAAAGGCACGGCTGTCCTCCCGCGGCCTGCTAGTGCCTCTCGGGTCCGCCAGCCCCTCCCCAGCCCAGTGCAGCTCTGAGCAGAGCCAGGAGAGCGAATCCAGCTTGGCAGGTCCACGCTCGACCTGGTTCAAACCCTCCGGTGGGGCAGCTGGAGCCTGCAGCAAGAGCACAGAGCTTGTGCTGCTACGGAACAGCTTCCCCTGGCTGGGAACTCAGAGCTGAGGGGCCCCAGGTACAGCCCCGTGCCAGCGGGATCCCACTGCTGAGCCCGTCACGAGGGGCAAAGTGCACGATGCTTATCGCCTGCAACAGGCCCGCAGGGCTGTCAACACGCGCAGGGCCCTGCAGACAAAGCAACAGGAAGGACCCCACCCCGGACAGACAGACAACAGGAGACGGAGATAGGTAAAGGAGCTGGAGGGCAGGACAGAGTCAGCAACTGCCAGTTCAATCCACGTGGCCCAGTAGCCACCGGCGGGGGGGACGGGCCCTGGTCACTCTCCAAGGGGGTGAGATTCCAGGCTGCAACCCCAGATGCCCGATCCCCACCTCCAGAACGACGCCGATCTCAGCAGAGTCCCAGCGCCACCAGCTGCCACCTCCATACCCTCAGCCTCGGGCCATGGGGCAGCCCCAGCCTTCAGTTCCTGCGCCACACTGCCCCCTCCCCCCCCGCCCCCAGTGACAAGCCAGCCTTGCTCCTTGCTCTGCAGGCCCATCAGAGACCAGGGCAGGCTGCCCTGTGAGTCAGGGCACGACAGGGCAGAGGTTTCTAACCCATGCCAGTCACCTCCTGTGAGGGAATAGAAATGCTCTCAATGGCTCCTCTGACTGTTGTGGGAAGGTGTCCATACCTGAAGCTGTAACTTGACTCCAGGTGGGGGGAAGAGGTCACCTGACCTCCTACCCGGGAAGGAGACAAAGGAAGCAGGGGAGGAGCTGGGGAGTGAGGGTCAGTTTGGATCTGGCTGGGAGCAGAGAGTGAGCTAAAGGCCGGGGGTGCCTGGCTCTCTGGCCCCCAAAATGGACCCAGCTGAGGGGTCGCGCTCACTGTGTGGTCTGTGCTAGACCATGTTCCTGTCATCTAATAAACCTCTGTGTTACTGGCTGGCTGAGAGTCACGTCTGACTGTGGAGTTGGGGTGCAGACCCCAGGACTCCGCGGGGGTGGGCTCGCTGGGGGAAGCGCACAGAGGGGCAGAAGGTGCTGAATGCTCCGAGGTCAGACCCAGGAAGGTGGAAGCTGTGAAGCTCCTAGCCTTGGAGACAGGCTGTTTATGGAGAAGAAGCTTCCCCCCAGAGTCCTGAATGGCTTTATAGGGAGCAGGTCCAGACCATCGCCCGGGAACTCTGTGACACCTCCGTTTGCCAGTGCTTCCTGACGGTCTCCAGGAGAGTCTCACACGCTGCCCCGCACACTTGTCAGAAAGACAACGCCCACGCACTGCTTCATTCACCAGCCCAAAGCAAGGTAAACCCCGCCTTGCCCACTGGGCCCCAGGTGTGCCAGGTAGTTGTACGCATCACTTGGGCTGTGACACCTAGGCCCTAGTCAGGAAGAGCCGAGGATGGAGGTGGAGCCCTGGGTTTCATGGGCTAATTCCAACCATCGGTGCGAGTGACGGTGCGAGGCTTGGGCTAGCAGAACTCGAGTCAGCAGACCCTGCATTGTGAGTCCGAGCCCAGCCTCGTCTCCGAGCGCCGCTCGTGGTCCAGTGCGGGGAAACTCTACTGTCCAGCGGTCACAGAGAGCTGGCCCAGGGGATTGTGGGATACTATTGGCGGATTGCCAAAGCATGAGTCCAGTGGGGCTGCCAGAGCTCAGACCCTCCACCCTGCCCGTGGGGTGCTGGGTCAGCACGACGTGCGTAGACAGAGGAGGTTAGGCCTGAGCTGGAGTACGAACCTGGCCTTACCCTTCAGCCCAGACACCCAGATCCCTGCTGCACTAGGAAACCGGCCGGGGCCTGATAAGAATGGTTGCCAAAGCCCTTCCGAGCTGCCGTTGAAAAACGTTCAACCGCTTCGTGTGGGCAGGACAAACCCATGCTCAGCACCGGTCCCAGAGCCGGGCCCGTCTCAGCAAGTCCCCAGCCCACGTTCAGCCCCACCTCAGCCCTTTGCAGTGGGCTGCTGCCGACATTCATGGCGTGCAACACCAGGTTCTAGCGTAGGCAGGGCCCAGGAGAGAAAGCGAGACAAGCCCAGCAGACCCAGGCTCCCGCCACCTCGCTTCATAAGCCGAGAGACAACTCCCAGGCTGAGCTCTGCTCCTCTAGGCCTGCAGGCCCTGGGGCAAATCCACAAGCAGCAGCTTCCAAGCCTTCCCCGAAGGGGGCAGAAACACGCAGCCAGATCTCTGGCCTCAGGCACACACTGGACTTCCACCCTCGTCGGGCAGGACAAGCCCCAGGGCTGCACAGCCAGACGGCGCCACAATTCTAGGTCCAGCCCAGCCGCCCTCCGCTCCCACTTCTTTCTGTGGTTACAACCCAACAGGGACAGGGCCCCGGCAGCCAAGAGCAGCCAGAGACTTACAGTTGCCACAGGTGCCCGGCACTAACCCCGCAAGGGACAGAACACGCCCAGGCCATTGCTCTGCAACCCGAATCAGGGGCAGGCAGGAGCCGGAAGATTGAAAACACAGAAACATTGGATTCAGGCTACAGAGCGGGCTGTGTCCTATGGTAGTGCCAAGGAGCCCCAGCCCCGGACCCCACTGTGCTAGGCCAGGGGTGAGCAAAACTATGGCCCATCAAACCTTTTAATCCAGCCCTCGAGCTCCAGCCGGGAAGCAGGGTTGGGGGCTTGCCCTGCTCCCGGTGTGCCATGGCTCCGTGTGACTCCCGGAAGCAATGGCATGTCCTCCCTCTGGCTCCTACATGTAGGGGCAGCCCGGGCGCACCTCACCCTGCCCCTGGCGCCGGCTCTGCAGCTCCCATTGGCCAGGAACCACAGCCAACGGGGGCCGCAGATGGGACAGTGTGCAAAGCCACCTGGCCAGCGCTGCACCTCCCAGCAGGAGCTGGAGGGGGGAACATGCTGCTGCTTTCAGGAGCTGTTTGAGGAAAGCGCCACCCCTCACTGCCCCAAGCCCCTGCCCCACCCAAAGCCCTCACCCCAACCTCCAATTTTGTGAGCATTCATGGCCCGTCACACAATTTCCAAACCCAGATGTGGCCCTCAGGCCAAAATGTTTGCCCACCCCTGTGCTAGGCGCTGTACAGACACAGAACAAAACCGTCCCTGCCCCAAAACATGAGAGATGGGCCATTTGGAGGGCGGAAGGAAGGAGTGCAGGGGTAACCTGTGGGTTATTCTAGGACGCCTATACTCTGCTCTTTCTCCAGCCTTCTCCCTCCTCTCCCATCACAGAAAGCACGTCTCAGGCTGTGAGGGCCAGGAATTCGGGGCATTTTCCAGCCAGCGCTACAGCTGTCCATGTGCAAGTCCCCAAGGGCAGCGCGCGCTCTCCGTCTCAGACCCGCTCCCCTCCCAGCACAGCAGGAAATGTCTCATGTGCAACCCGGAGCAATCACTCCCGAAGTATTCATGACTAACGGGATCCATGCAGCCCTAAGGCGCCGGCACACACAGAGCTGGGGAGCAGAGTTCATCAGCGAGAGGATGGCCAGTGCACTGCGCTGCCCAGGGGGAGTCGAAGCCTTTGCAGACAAGGCCGTCTCCGGCTGCCTCTCGCTCCCCCACCCCCGAATCTATTCCACGCTGCAGCACTCAGGTACTGCTGCACACCCGATGCCGGATAGCAGAGGCCCATGCACTGCTTGCAGGCCCACATCTACGCTCCCCGCACAAGACAGGTAAGTGGAGCCAGGCAGCTGGCGTCAGGCTGCTGCGCTGGGTGGACTGAAAGCATCCATGCTTAACGTGGCAAGAATCCCCTTGCCTTGTCCTCACTGCTCCCAGACACCGGCTACATTGAGACAGCCCGGCCCACAACGGCTCCTGGGGACTCTCGACAAGACAGGGCTAACCGCGCCAAACCTGAACAGCACGGTGGTTCAGTAGGCTGTACCATCCTCTGTGAGCTAAATCCTTATCCCAGCACCTGGCCCCCAAAGCTAGGCTGGCCCCTGAGCAGACAAAAGCAAGCATAGTCCTGTGACCCCTTTACGAGAGACCAAGCCCGGGATGATCTGAGTAGCCACAAACCCTCCATGCGCTGCCATGCAGGGATCCCCTGTGTGCATCCCACTGGCAAGCAGCTCCATTTCTACTCCATGTGACCCATACTCCTGTGCTCAGCTTGCTGGGCGCCGAGGCCTGTTTTCCCCACGCCCAGCAGCGTGTGTGAAAGTGCTCTTTGCAGCAGTATTTATAATTCAAGCAGCAAAAATGCTCTTAAGTGGATTAGGAAAATGCAAAAGGACAAACACGCAAGCAAGCTGCAGAGCGATAGGAAGCGACTCTAATCACCTCCTGTCCTTTCTGGATGGCAGGGGCCCAAAGCGGGATCACCCAGCAGCCACAGAGACCCCAGAAGGAAGTCACGTGCTGGGGACATGTTATGGAAGGACAGAGGTGGTGAAATTCCCAACGAGGCAGGGCAGAGGGTGAGCCCAGCAATCCCAGAGCATGCTGAAGCCCGGGGCTTCCCACACTTGGGAGGGGGGCTCTGGGTAGAGCCACAGAGTTGCAGGCGCCGAGCTCCACTGCACAAGACAGCCTGCAGCGCCAGGTCTCCCCTTTCCAGAACCTGAAACTTGCCGAGAGCACCCAGCGGCACTCAGGGGACTCTGTCCTCAGAGGCCCCTTGGGAACATCCCTCTCCAGGACCAGCAGCGACAGGCATGCCAGCTGCTCCACCAAGAAGCTGAGTGTTGCATGGGCGAAGGATAATTCGGGCACTCCCCCCTTCCCCCCAACTGGCTCTGGCATGCTGCAGTTGCCTGGATGGGTTAGGTTACACTCTGTCCCGCACTCTTCTCATCGCTGGGCTCCTCTGTGCAGCTGAGAGAAACATGGATCAGGCTGAGCCAAAGTCTGACAATGGCCCCCCAGCCTGAAGCTGGGGGATCAGCCTCCCAGTCAGGGGGAGAAGGGAGAGACGGACCCTGCACTGGCCTGAGACAATACCCTGCAAGGACTGTTCTTGCCCTGCTTCCCGGGGACAGCCAGCCAGACCCAATGGGCCTTTCCTCTCCCTGCCCTCGAGGACATGGCCAGCTAAGCCAGCTGTCAGAGGCAGCACTGGCTTTCTCCTGGAGGGCTTGGACAAATCAGAAAAAAAGAGAGAGGGCTGTGCAGCGGGGACAGAAGGCCGGTGAAGAAATTTGGCAGCATGTGACCTCCAGAAGAAGAAAGAGGAGCCTCCATGTTCCAGCAAGGCAAATACAGGTGAGCAACTGTTTTCATGTTCTCTCCACAGGTACTAATGCAGAGAGCGGACTAGATGATACATCTGAGAGAAGAGAGCAGGAGACTCCACCAGTTGGAAGTCATGAGATCCCCACCCCTAGGATAGTGTGTGTCACGGAGTGCGGGGGGATTCAGGTCCCTGCCCCCCGCCCCCGCTCCCTTCCTGGGATTCACTGTGACACTCAGTCAGCCAGTAAAACAGAGAGTTTATTTGAGATGCCAGGAACACAATCCAACTCAGAGCTTGTCGGTACAAACAGGACCCCTTAGTCAGGTCCTTCTGGGGAGCAGGGAGATTAGACCCCAGACTAGGGCTCCCTCCTCTTCCCCAGCCAGCTGCTAACTCCCAAAGCCTGCAGTGTCTCCCTCCTCCCCACAGCCACTGCCCCAGCCTTTGTCCAGTTTCCTGGGCAGAAGGTGTCACCTCTCCCAACCCCGGTCCTGGGTTCAGGTTACAGCCTCAGGTATCTTCCCTCCAGAGAAACTTCCCATCTCCAGTGAAACGCCCAGGTCAAATCCACCCTGCTCCCTGCTTGTCACAGGGGGTTCCACGACCACCATTCCCAAGAGAAGGAGGCGGGTGGTGGTGGTCAGGGACTTCTTCCTCAGGGGGACTAAGTCATCTATCTGCCGCCCTGACCGGGAAAATCGAGAGGTCTGCTGCCAGCCAGGAGCTAGGATTCACGAGGTGATGGAGAGACTGCCGAGACTCATCAAGCCCTCAGACTGCTACCCCTTCCTGCTTCTCCATGTGGGCACCAATGATACTGCCAAGAATGACTTTGAGCGTATCACTGCAGACTACCTGGCTCTAGGAAGTAGGAAAAAGGAGTGTGAGGTGTAAGTAGTGTTCTCATCCATACTCCCTTTAGAAGAAAAAGGCCCAGGTAGGGACCGTCGAATCGTGGAAGTCAATGAATGGCTACGCAGGTGGTGTCGGAAAGAAGGCTTTGGATTCTTTGACCATGGGATGGTGTTCCAAGAAGGAGCGCTACGCAGAGACGAGCTCCACCTAACGAAGAGAGGGAAGAGCATCTTCGCAAGCAGGCTGGCTAACCTAGTGGGCGCTTTAAACTAGGTTCACTGGGGGAAGGAGACCAAAGTCCTGAGATAAGTGGGGAAATGAGATACCAGGAGGAAGCACGAGCAGGAGAACACAAGAGGGGAGAGCTCATACTGAGAAAGCAGGACGATCAGCGAGTTATCTTAAGCTCCTATACACAAATTCAAGAAGCCTGGGAAACAAGCAGGGAGAACTGGAAGTCCTGGCACAGTCAAGGAATTATGATGTGATTGGAATAACAGAGACTTGGTGGGATAATTCACCTGACTGGAGTACTGTCATGGATGGATATAAACTGTTCAGGCAGGACAGGCAGGGCAAAAAAGATGGGGGAGTTGCGTTGTATGTAAGGGGTTGATTACACTGGCACTTTATAGCACTATAAAGCCTCCAGCAGCACTATAACTCACTACCCGTCCAGACTGGCGACACACATAGAGCGCTATAAGTCCACAGTTATGCCAGTCCTGGTAATCCTCCCTTCCCAGAGGATTAACAGCTATAGCGTATTCAGTGCTCCATATTATCTCCAGTGTGAATGGGTATTAACAATACAATGCTTTGAGTGATCTCTGGAGACGCCTCTAAGCCATTTAAGGCAATTGACGTCTCTTCCCTTTGCTTTGAGCTCAGCTGGAGGAATGCGGAAGTACGTTTTCAGAGTTTCTCTCTTAACTGAGCAAATAAGCAATGCAAATGTTTATGGACTGAGCCTGTGTGAAAGAGAAGACTAGCAGGCTTTGTATTTCAAAAGGAAATTTGCTGACAGGCTCTCAGCAAGACGAAAATCCACTCGCTCTCTCCCTCTGCATACACACAACACATTCCTCTTCACCCCCCTCGTTTGAAAAGAATGTTGCACCCAGCTGAATGCTGGGATAGCTGCCCATAATGCACCACTCCCCATGCCGCTGCAAGTGCTGCAAATCTGGCCACGCTATACCGCCAGCAGGTCTCGGTGTGGACACGCTATAGTGCTATCTCTATAGCTGTATATGAGGGCAGGTATAACCAAAATCACTATAAAGCTGTAAGTGTAACCAAGCCCTAAGAGAGCAGTAGGACTGCTCAGAGCTCCAGTATGAAACTGCAGAAAAACCTGAGAGTCTCTGAATTAAGTTTAGAAGTGTGAGCAACAAGGGTGATGTCGTGGTGGGAATCTGCTATGGACCACCAGACTAGGGGAATGAGGTGGACAAGGCTTTCTTCCTGCAACTGAAAGAAGAAAACCATAAGGTGGAGAGAAAGCTGGCTAGATCGGCAAGTTCAACAGGTAGTGATCAATGGCTCCACGTCTAGTTGGCAGCCGGTATCAAGTGGAGTGTCCCAAGGGCCAGTTTTATTCAATATTTTCATTAATGATCTGGAGGATGGCATGGACTGCACTCTCAGCAAGTTTGCAGATGACACGAAACAGGGAGGAGTGGTAGATACGCTGGAGGGTAGGGATAGGATACAGAGGGACCTAGACAAATTAGAGGATTGGGCAAAAAGAAATTGGATGAAGTTCATCAAGGACAAGGGCAGAGTCCTGCACTTAGGACGGAAGAATCCCATGAACTGCTACAGACTAGAGACCGAATGGCTAGGCAGCAGTTCTGCAGAAAAGGAGCTAAGGGTTACAGTGGACGAGAAGCTGGATATGAGTCAACAGTGTGTCCTTGTTGCCAAGAAGGCTAACGGCATTTTGGGTTGTATAAATGGGGGCACTGTGAGCAGATCGAGGGATGTGATCATTCCCCTCTATTCGACACTGGTGAGGCCTCATCTGGAGTACTGTGTCCAGTTTTCGGCCCCACACTACAAGGAGGATGTGAAAAAATTGGAAAGAGTCCAGCAGAGGGCAACAAAAATGATTAAGGGGCTGGAGCACATGAATTACGAGGAGAGGCTGAGAGAACTGGGATTGTTTAGTCTGCAGAAGAGAAGAATGAGGGGAGATTTGATAGCTGCTTTCAACTACCTGAAAGGGGGTTCCAAAGAGGATGGATCTAGATTGTTCTCATAAAACCATAAGAAGGACCTTTGGTCTGACCCAGTACGGCCTATCTAGCCCAGTATCCTGTCTACCGACAGTGGCCAATGCCAGGTGCCCCGGAGTGAGTGAACCTAACAGGTAATGATCAAGTGATCTCTCTCCTGCCATCCATCACCCCCCTCTGACAAACAGAGGCTAGGGACACCATTCCTTACCCAGCCTGACTAATAGCAAGTAATGGACTTAACCTCCATGAATTTATCCAGTTCTCTTTTAAAAACTGTTATAGTCTTAGCCTTCACAGCCTCCTCAGGCAGGGAGTTCCATACAGTGCACAGTCAACCTGTGAAGAAGAACTTCCTTTTATTTGTTTTAAACCTGCTGCCCACTAATTTCAATGGGTGGCCCCTAGTTCTTCCATTATGGGAACAAGTAAATAACTTTTCCTTATTCACTTTCTCCACACTACTCATAATTTTATATACCTCTATCATATCCCTGCTTAGTCTCCTCTTTTCCAAGCTAAAAGGTCCTAGCTTCTTTAATCTCTCCTCACATGGAACCCATTCCAAACCCCTAATCATTTTAGTTGCCCTTCTCTGAACCTTTTCTAATGTCAGTATATCCTTTTTGAGATGAAGAGACCACATTTGTACACAGTATTCAAGATGCTGGCGCACCATGGATTTATATAAGGGCAATAAAATATTCTCCGTCTTATTCTCTATCCCTTTTCTAATGATTCCTAACATCCTGTTTGCTTTTTTGACTGCCGCTGCACACTGCATGGACATCTTCAGAGAACTATCCACGATGACTCCAAGATCTTTTTCCTGATTAGTTGTAGCTAAATTAGCCCCCATCATATTGTATGTATAGTTGGGGTTATTTTTTCCAATGTGCATTACTTTACATTTATCCACATGAAATTTCATTTGCCATTTTGTTGCCCAATCACTTAGTTTTGTGAGATCTTTTTGAAGTTCTTCACTGCCTGCTTTGGTCTTAACTATCTTAAGGAGTTTAGTATCATCTGCAAACTTTGCCACCTCAATGTTTACCCCTTCCTCCAAATCATTTATGAATAAGTTGAATAGGATTGGTCCTAGGACTGTCTTAGTGGTGGCAGATGAAAGAACAAGGAGCAATGGTCTCAAGTTGCAGTGTGGGAGGTCTAGATTGTATATGAGGAAACACAATTTCACTAGGAGGGTGGCGAAGCACTGGAATGGGTTCCCTAGGGAGGTGATGGAATCGCCTTCCTTAGAAGTTTTTAAGGTCAGACTTGACAAAGTCCTGGCTGAGATGATTTAATTGAGGTTGGTCCTGCTTTGAGCAGGGGGTTGGACTAGATACCTCCTGAGATCCCTTCCAGCCCTGATATTCTATGATTCTAAGGGCAGCCAAAGCTGCCATCTGTGAACCTTCAAAGCAAACCAGCCCCAGCAACCTGACACCCAGCACTCCGGCCACCACAGAGGAGATGGGCACCATTCAAAGTCGCCGACTCCTGCACCCGTCAACTCCCCATGCCTGGGCCTGCCTCAGCATGAGGCGAGATAAGTTCTTGAGGTTCTTCCCAGCCCCCCTTTTCTCTGATTGCTGTGATTCTCTGACTGGTTACAGGACAGACTGCAGCCTGGGGACGGCTGCCCGGCCTCCCTCCCAGAGCACACAGGGTGAGGGGGAGAGTCGATGAGCCAGGCCCTAAATGGCAAATGGGTGAAAACTCTACAGGCCTTCAAGCTTTACTAGCTAGAGCCCCCACGTTGGATGTCTCCTGTGGGTTGGTGAGAAGTAAGGCCTGCCAAGGACCTAGATTCCAGAAGACACAAAAGCTAAAAGCCTTCAAAGCGATCACTAATCGGTTCAGAGGCTGCCCAGAAACACAGAGCTTGCAGCACCAAATTCCCCTCATAACTTACAAAGCTTCTATTTATACACCCAAGAGGAAGGAAGGGAAAGAGAACCCACTGTGTTATCTTGTCTAGCCTGGGCAAGCGCCAGCTGGTTTAAGGGAGAGACACCCATGGGTCTCCAAACCTAGCCCGGAAGGGGAGGCAAAGGCCCCGATCCTGCACCCATCTGCATCACGGTACAGCTGGAGCCCTTAACTTACGGATACACTGAAAAGTGAGCTGCAAAGGAAAACCCCCATACACCTCCCCCCCACCCCCAATCGCCCGCAGCACTTTGATTTTTGTCTGGCAGGTTCTCCTGTCTGGATTTTTGTCCTTATAAATATCAGTGTCAAGCAAAACTGGTCTCTCCTTTTTCACTGGAAACTCAAATGTAGCCTGGGAGTGCACATCACCGTGTACCGAAGAGACTGGGAGTCACTAGAAAGGAGAGCCTGGGTGGGTGGGTGGGAGACGGAGACACAGACACACACACACACTGTCATTTGCAAAACACCAAAAGCCCCTTTTGAGCTCTGGGGGAGAGCAGCACAGGTTTCTCTGTGCAGGTCCCTTTCAAGAGGGTTCTCACAGTAGCTGCTTTCGGCTCACAAGGGCTGTTTGGTAATTTAAGATCTAGGTTGATCTTTCTGGCTCACACAGGCTCAGAGAACCGGAGCTCAGGGCCCTGCATTTCAGAAACACCCCATCACTGCAATACTCTGACAGTCCAACCAAACCGGTCCACTGCACACTTCCCTCCCTGGCTGGACTCTTCTGTGCCAGGTCTTAGCTACCAGCGACAGGCCCGGCATCCAAGCAAGCGGGGCAGGGCGGGGAGAGGGCAAGGAGCCGAAACCTTTCCTCTGTAAATCACACCCGACCCAGATGAGGAAACTCGCCCAGCACCAGCCTCGGAAACCCGCACCGGTTAGCGCCCAAATAACGCCGCCAGCTGGACACACAGTCCGGCAGGCAGCGCGGAGATCAGAGCCACCGGCCCCCCGAGCGCTCCCCGGGAGCCGGCACCCGATCGCCCCCGTCCAAAGATGGGGACACCCCCTCGACGCCAACATGGACAGGACGATTGTCCCGTGTCCCCGGGCACAGGATCCGTGGGGCCGTGGCACGTCCAGGGGGCAGGGGCCGGGTCCCCCGTGCGGCCCCTGCTCCACAGAGGAGTGCGGGGGAGGGTCCCCCGTTCGCCCCCCTCACAGAGGGGTGCAGGGAAGGGTCCCCCGTGCGGCCCCTGCTCCACAGAGGAGTGCGGGGGAGGGTCCCCCGTTCGCCCCCCTCACAGAGGGGTGCGGGGAAGGGTCCCCCGTGCGGCCCCTGCTCCACAGAGGGGTGCGGGGGAGGGTCCCCCGTGCGGCCCCCCCACAGAGGGGTGCGGGGGCGGGTCCCCCCCCCCCCCCCCCACAGAGGGGTGCGGGGGGGTGGAGAGGGAGCTGTGCCCAGCGCCGCCAGCCAGCCCGGCCGGCCGCCCCCCAACCCGCGGGGCCGCTCCCGCCTCGAGCCCGGCCCGGCTCCCCGGCACTTACATGGCTGCAGCCGCCGCTCGCTCCCCGCCGCCGCCCGGGCCCCGTCGCGCCGCCTGCCCCCCACGCAGCGCAGCGGCCGGGACCGAGCAGCGCGGCCCGCAGCCGCCGCCTCCTCCAAGCCCTGGGCGGGGCCGCGGCAGCGGGTCCCGCCCCAGGCCCGGCCGGGGCCACGCGAAGCTCCGGGTTTAGCCGGCCCCGATCCGGAGCTGGGCTCGCCCCGTGTGGGGGGGCTCGACCCCGCCAGCCCCCCACCCTGCCCCGGGGGATCTCATCTTCCTGCCGCACCCCCTGGGCTAAAGGGGGGCAGCGAGCCAGGCCAGGCCCCCGTGGGGGGCTGGGACTTGGCGTGTCCGTGGGGCAGGGGTCAGTGCCCGATTCCTTCACAGGATCCGTGGGGCTGCAGCGTGTCCGTGGGGCAGGGGTCAGTGCCCGATTCCGTCACAGGATCCGT
>ML677343.1:1467810-1501366 GCA_007922305.1 Dermatemys mawii | reverse complement strand
CGTGGGGCCGCAGCGCGTCCGTGGGGCAGGGGTCAGTGCCCGATTCCTTCACAGGATCCGTGGGGCCGCAGTGTGTCCGTGGGGCAGGGATCAGTGCCCGATTCCTTCACAGGATCCGTGGGGCCATGGCGTCTCTGGCAGGCAGGGGTCACTCAGACCCTGACATCTGCACAGGATCCTCAGGGACATGGTGTGTCTGGCGGGCAGGGGTCAGCTCCCCACCGCCTGCACAAGACCTTTGGGGACACAGCACCCAAGGGATTCGAGTTACCACCGTACCAAACCCATCTGCCCCGTTACTGTGGTTAAACTGGCCTAAGCCCAGGGGCCCAGTGGGTTGACTTGACCTCCCTTATCATTGCATGATACCCAGCATGCACACCCTGGGGCACCCTCCGTCCCCAGCACAGGCCAGGCCTCACGGCAAAGGGAAGCCACCATGCCAGTGCCGACATGGGCCTGGACTCAGGGGTGGGTAACGGAGTGAGGTGGATGGCCTAGCTCTCTCTTTCCTGGGGTCTGATCTGAATATAGCTGGTGTATCTAATGAGACCCAAACTACTCCAGTGCAGCCAGTCCGTTCACACTCACACCCCAACTAGGCCTGCAAACCTGTGACTGGCAAGGGCCAGAGCCAAGAGGGAGGGAGGGAGGGAGGGAGGTTTTCCCTTATGAGGGATAAATATACCTCATCTCTGCTCCAGCCGTTATTTATAGAACCGGCCTCAAAGGGTTCGCTTTGTTGTTATTACATCTACTGCTGGCTGATTTCCATGTTCCTCCACCCTGCCAGCTCCCCGCCCGCATACAGCCTGAAAGGCCGGCGCCCATCAGCAGGAGGAATTGCATTTTGATTGACAGGAGATGTCAAACTATAGTGAGGAGGGAAAGACCTGTGTGCGTGCGGCTCTGCAGATCCGACCCATCGACTCAGGGCTCTGTGCTCCGGGCCAAGTACGTGCACGCGGTGGGCAGCACGGGCAAGAGAAGATGCCCCCACCTTGCCAGGAAGGCTGGTTGCATGGCAGAGCTAACACAGCCCAGACAGAAGACGTGGGCAGGGCCAGGGATGAGACCTTACGAAGCAGCTGGGCACACCGGAGAGAGAAACCATTTAGGGTGCATCAAAATCAGTGCTTCCGCGCCCGTTCCAGTAGAAGCCACACCCTCTATGAATGGCTCCCTGTGTCAGGCCCCGGGCTTAACTTCCCTGGACAGAACACCCGGCTCCCCCACCTTCCAGGGGTCTTCCCAGCTGGCCAGGCAGCCCTGGGTGATGGGTTCTAGCCCAAAGCCCATCAGAAACTCGCTCAGGGACGGAGAGCAGTGCGTTCCACAGCCAGAGAAGAGTCGTTGGGGAGGAGTGGTGATGGGGGAGGAGCGGCGATGGACGGGGCTGCTGGTTTGTGAAGCAGAGTGGAAACTGGGAATCACTTGCAGCAAGTCTACACTACAAAATTAAATCAACCTAAGTTAGGTCAATGTACAGAGACCACAAGCATTACTGCAGTGGTTCACGTCCACACGACGCCCCATCTGTCAGTGTGCGTGTTCTCACCAGGAGCACTTCCACCAATTTAACTGGGTAGTCATTAACAGCTGGACCCCCCAGCCCTCGGGCTGACAGCCCGAGCTGTCACCCATGCGTGGGACTCACCGCTCTGGCTGTCAGCCTTGGGGACGGCTAAGAGGTGCTGTAAATAACTGCCTAACTACACCGACCCAAGCACTACGCCTCTTGTGGAGCTGGAGTTTTGAGCTCAGTGTAGTGGGTGACTTACATGGGCGGGAACAACGTTGTAGTGTAGACACTGACAGAGCTACCTTACATCGACCTAACTCTGTAGTGTAGACCAGGCCACAGTCTCCCTGGCCAGAAATCCTACCCCCGAAATGCCATCTGGTGTAAGTGCAATGAGCCACTCCCCACCCCTTCTTTCATTGCTGACTTACAAACCCAAACACCTGCCCTCCTAGAGCCCTGGGATTTGTAGCCAGGTCCCTACAATGGAACTTGTGGGGTTGCTGGGAATGCCACTTGCCTGAGGTGGTTTTTGCTTATCGGAACAGGAGCTAGGTCCAGTAACACAAAGTGCGTATTCGCGAGGGCTCCTGAGCGCGAAGGGACTAGTCCTGGGAGGGAGGTTTCAGTGCAGCAGGGCTTCTGATACGAACAGCCATCTCGACGGCACCTTGCCTCCCTGAACATTTTGCAAGTTGTCTGCATACATCAGCACTGAAATGCAGCCACTTCTGGGGTGGAAAGACACTGCACCCAACACAGCTGAGGGAGAGGGAGAGGGACTCGCCCAGTGGCCTGAACAGAAAGTGCTGGGAGGATTGTAATGGCTGTGCCAAGCAGACCTTAATCTCGCTGTTTTAAAGGGTCTTAAACTGCCTCAATTCAGCACCCTCCCTGAAGCCTGGACGGGGCTGCCCCAGCGAACTGCTGCCCAGTCCTTCCTGCCTCCAGCGCTGCTCTGCCTCTTCTCTTGCATGCAACGTAGCTGCAGTGGATGAAGAGCTCTGTGGGGCCGAAGCCCTGTCTCTCTCTCCAACACCATTGAACGACATTACCTCACTCGCTGGATCTTCCTCGCTTGGTCACTAGGCTATAGTGCAGCATCCCATACAGAGCCCTGGGTTAGACCCATAGGGCTGCAGCTGGCTCCGTTGCATAAGGCAGGGCATTGGACCCTGGGCCTCCCAGCAGAATGGGTGTGACAGTCAGTTGGATTCACACCGCCAGAAAGAACCACACTGGCTCCAGCGGGATCACAGAAGCACCCTCTGTGCCACCATGATGCTCCGAGGGGGACCAAAAGTCAGACAGCATCTGCACCACCCGCAGTGCCAGCGCCCTGGCCAGAGTCTCTCTAATGCACTCGATACGGCTCCCTCCAAGGGAATGATGGGGCTTTTGCTTGCCCAGAGCCAGATCTTGTGTCCGAAGGAGAAGCTCCGGGTAACTGTCAGCACCCTTCACATCTGTGTGTGCCAGGGGCAGCTCTGCAGTGTTCAGGACCAAGCCCGTTATTCTCTGGCTTAGCAGCATGGCCAAGCCTCTCCTATGGATTTCTGGATAGCCACTCATCAGGAGAATGCTTGAGCGACCAGGCACTGAAGGGGTTAAACTTTGCCCCCGGGAGGCAGGATTGGTTGATACAGCAGAGGCCAGGCAGGAGTCTCAGAGCCTCCCACTCCCAGGGGGATGAACACCCCCGGGGGAAAGGGCTAGTCCGGGCCGCAGGGGCCCAAATTAGAGCCTCAGGCAGAAGCCAGTGTCCGAATGGCTGTGAATAAGGAAGAGCTGGTGGCTCTTGGCCCATGTGCAGAACACCAAGGTCTCTGTCCAGCGCTACAAACGTCTCCTGGCTGACTGCCCACCCCTGCCCATGGCGCTTCAGGGATCACCCTCCTCACCCCCCGGCTCCCTGCACACAGGTCCATTCTCTGCACCCAGCTGCCCTGTGACACTCCTGACCCCGGCATTCAAATACACGATGCAATAATACAGAACATGCAATATCAATTATTTGCTGTCACATTAGACATCAGCAATTAGGGCATTGCTTATCCATCATACCCAACTTTCCACTCCTAGCTCTGCCACTGCCATGTAATATTTCCACCCTGGCATCTGCCTACCCCACCCTGCCTGCTGGCCATGGTCGGCCAGCTGCCCCCAGACTGCAGGCAGGGGAAAGGCGGGTGATGAAACAAGGAAAGGAGAACTCAAGGTGGAAGGAAACAGGGCTCCCCGCTATTACTCACTGGGCCCAGAGCAGCTGTGACTATGGCCTCATTCCCTCCACTCACCCTGCCAGGGTCCCGTTCTGACTCTGGTTCACAGACTGGGGTCCTGCCCTGATCCCTCTTTCAGACAGACTCTGTGCCTGAACCCACTAGGGCCCCTAAGGCCCGAGGAGCCCAGTCATATGACAGCCCCGTTCCGTGCAACATCTTCTTTGCACTTCTACCCAGCCAAGTCACGCCACATGCCTACAAGCAGGAACTGGTTGAGCCTTGGCAGCCAGGCCACTATGGATGGGAGGGGAAGTGATGTGCCTGAGGCCACATGGTCACAAGTCAGGAGCCCCACTGCACTGGCCCCTGTGTTAATCCCACAGAGGGGCTCCCCAGTGAGTTTCAGGGAGGAGCGAGAGCAGCGCCAACCGCAGGCGTGCAGTGGCGCCTGACAGGGTGTGCACCCACTCGCACGCCTCCAGCACGAGTGCGCAGTCTGTCAGTCTCCAGAGAAGGGGGGGAGCCCCACTCCCATCACCTGCTGCACCTTTCAGGAGCTCACGCTGTGTGTGCACAGATAATTATCATTCCCTCCTGCCAGCGCATGCGGCGGGATGAGTCACACGCTGCTCCTATATCACTGCCTTGTGATACAGCCAGTGTCTAGGGGGAAGCCACACAAGCCAGGCAGCTTCTTCCTCAGAGCAGATTCTTCCTGCTGTGGGGCAATTATAATAGTTACAGATGCAAAGCGACAACCCGATCTCGTTCCTTTTCCATCTCTCCCATGGCGGGGTCCTGTTTCCCAGTCAGGAAGCTTTCTGTGCCTCCAATCACGTTTGACAAGGTTCTAACCAAAGAGAAGCAAGAATCCCGATAATCCAGCTCTGTGGGCAGGGCATCTGGAGCTCTTCCTGCCCTTGAATAGCATGTTCCTCTTTGATCAGAGGGCACAGACCCTGGCCTAGGAAGCTGTAGACCAGTTCATTGAAGGTTCTAAAGTCCCCAAGGCTGCAGAGGGCTGCAGGTAGGGTGACCAGATGTCCTGATTCTGATTTTTCACACTTGCTGTCTGGTCATCCTAGCTGCAGGGCTCTTCAGCAGACTAAATTGAAGGCTAGCATGGAGATTCCCACTCAGATGAATGGAAGATGCTCCAGCCACACACAATGCATCAAATAAAGGTCTCCTGGATTTGATTGGCAGGGAAGAAAGTCCAAGCCAGCAAAGAACATCCCTGCAAGCCACACATAAAGGAGAAGTGGCTGAGATACCAGCTGGCTGCCAGAATCCTGTCCTGCTGGCACAGAAGTCTGGTGCCAGGCTTTCGCCACTGATATGTATGAGCTAATGCAATCAGCGCTAGCAGTAAGTCAGACCCCATCAGCTTGTCAGGCCACCTGGATCCTTGTGCCCACCTGGAACAACTTCCAAGGACAGACCCTGGGAGAGTTTTAATGAGGGGGAATACGCTGTCTGGGAGACTGGGTATCAAAGAGGGTACATCTGGAGGCCCCTCAGCATCGTAGCCCTGTCTTCTGAGCCGTTCCCAGGCCTGGGCACCTCTCTCCAGTGTGCCTTGACAGTGACAGCTGTGCTCTGGGACCCTGTGCAAAGTGCTTCTTTGCTATCAGTTCTCCATTGCTCATCATGTCTCCCGCAGCCATGCAGAGTGCCTCAGAAGAGCTCAGCAGTTTGTTACCTTGAAACATTCCCCGGCTGGATTCTGTAGAGTCCCTGGCCTGTGGCGACAGTGACCATACTGAGATCCTGAAGAAGCAGCCAGGTCACTCTGCCCGCTCCCCTCCAACCCCATCTTTTTATTGTTTCTGCCCCATCTGAGTCCAGGACTGAGGCCTGGAGAGACTCTGCTGATCCAGGCCCCCTGCCAAGAAAGATGTTTGATTTGAGCCTTTTGATGGGGGAACAGAAAACAAAGAGAAACTCTTTGGCGCACCCCCAGGAGGACACAGGCCTGTCAGCTGGGAGCACGCCTGCAGTGAACCAGCACAATAGCTCGTTTGCGTACTGCAGGCCTTGCGAGGATCAACGTTCCTGGATGGTATGCAGCACTAACGGAGCTGGCTAAGCTTTAAGGGTCACTTTATACTGCAATAATCCACAGGAGAAGTCACATTCCTCCCCAGTGTCACTCCACTGACGCCATGGAGCGACACCGGAGAGAAATCTGGCCCTAGGAGCTTGAGCTCCAGTCTCTAAGCAGCGGGGTAAAATGGGGAGTGGCTACATTGCAGTCAGTGGCTGATGGTCTGATTAGCGCGATCATTGCTGTGACCGTGTGAGGGACACAGTCTGCTCGGTTTGCTTGTGCTGCTGTGCAGACAGGTCCCAAGGTGCCTGTGGCTTGCAGAGTGCGTCTGCACTGAGGCCCTTGTGAGGGTGGAGTGCATTTGGGTTGAAAAGTAAAAATTGCTCCCTAAAATAAAAGTATAGGACATGGCCTTATTGCTGGGCCACAGATAAATCTGGCTGCGCTGGGGCTCAGTGCAGGGACGGCTGCCTACGGAATGGGACATACACAATGGCTTCAAAGTGCTGGACATGAGAAGCCGAGATCTTTATGGAGTTGAGCATCACTGGTAAGGGATGGTGGCTCAACTCAGCTGCACCGCTCTCCGTGCAGACTGGGCTGGGCTGGGCAGATCTATTGGCCTCCCCTCCCACGATGAGGTGAGATCCCAGTGGTGGAGCTGGGCCGGAGCCTCAGACCCTTTCTCTTCAGTGGGTGGAGGCAGGCAGGGGACTCCCCCAAGAAGCAGGGTGAATGGAGGCTGGCCCAGCCCTTCCCAACTGGATGGACAGCGCTTGAGCTTCCGGGCCTTGGAGAGTGAGGGAAGAGGGCTCTGGGCACAGAGAAGTCCATCCATCAACAGCAAAGACAGGCAGCCTGGGAACTCCAGCACTCGCGTCTTCGCCCCCAGCCCTGCTAGCCAAACTGTCCAGCTCCGGCTTGGCAGAGACTGCGAGCTCAGTATGCAGCGGAGAGCTGACAGGAGCCGGGGCAGGAAGGAGCTGCTGGGGAGGACTTGCCAGGCAGACACCGCTAGGAAGGAACTGGCAAGCAACAGGCAAAGGCTACCCCGGCCACAGCTCCTCTCAGCGTCGCTGCCAACCGCGCCAGCTGGGCCAAGCTCATCACCCGACAACAGGGAAAACACATGGGCTAGAGAGCCCCTGACACGGGCGAGGCGGGTGGGGAATGGCTTTGGGCTTCCCGGGCACTGTCCGGCAGGGTTCTCCAGCAGCACTAGTGCAGACACTGCTTCTCCTCACCTGCCCTACCCCATGGCACATTCCTGCCCCCTCTCCCCTGGAAGTAGGTAATTTCCCCTCTGCCAAGAACAGGCTGGCTGGGACAGGGGCACACATCGGGTCGGCGGGGGAAGGGGTTTCAGTACAAAGACCCCCGAGAGGCCAGGCGCTGAATGGCTGGAATCCAGGAGCCGTCCCGTGGCCAATCGCAGCTAGTGGTTTAGCCCCTGGCTCCCCTTGGCCTTTGGCTGCTCCACCCCGAGGGGCCAGTGAAAGAGGATTGGGTGGGTCACGGAGCTGGTGACAAGCCAGGAGCTTTGGCATCAGGCGGTCAGTTCATCTCCAGCCCTGGCCAGCAGTGCCACCGAATTAGCAACTGCTCTCTGCTCGGGCAGCCGGAGCTCCCTTGGCAAGCGTCCCCCTCAATCAGCGCCCACTGCTCCCACACAGGCATAGGCCAGTCCCAGCACAAGGCCAAAGAGCAAAATGGCCACGGAGCCTGGGCTCTCCACGCACCCCAAGGATGCCCCCCGGCTCAGAACCGCTTGCACTGAGGGTGAGGAAACAGTATTACCCCTGACCACATCGCCACCCCACATGAGGACACCGGCTGGGGAGATGCTATGCAACTGGAAGGCCTACTTCCATGCTCAGACCATCTCATGCATCCAGCTCTCAGGCTTTCCACCCAGGGCTGCCCCTCAGCTTTGCACAAGCACCATGGAAACTCTTGGCCTGGGAAGAGGCTACATGAGAATGGATCCAACTCCTCTCCTGGCCTGTGAGGTGTGCCCTCCCCCCGGCCCCGGGCCAGGCTGAGCCACACTGGGAGAGAAATGCAGATTTGTTCCCTGGCTCTCTGGTTGTTAAGGTCAGGCTTGACAAAGCCCTGGCTGGGATGATTTAGTTGAGGTTAGTCTTGCTTTGAGCAGGGGGTTGGACTAGATACCTCCCGAGGTCCCTTCCAACCCGGATATTCTGATTCCTCTCAGCCTCCCTCCCTTCTGGGATATCTCAAGTGGGTCCCGCCAGAGGGTGCGCCTACCCGCATCCCCTGACCCTCCAGAAACCATCCCTGGGCTGCCCTGTGAGTCCCCCGGCACTCCCGCCGAGTAGCCCGCCCATTTCCAAGCCTAGAGACCGTCTCTTGGTGCTCTGTACCGCACATCACCTGACCCTCACATTCTTGACCCCAAGGGGTTGAATGTTCTACCACCCCTGGATAGTGAGATACCTCATGGGACAGCCCTGAGCCACCTCCGGCCCCACGGCAATCTGAGTTGGTGACTCCTGCACAGAGCCAGGAGCATGAGCACATGAGCACCTCACAGATACCTCTGATACGCACTTCATCCATGGGGAGCGACCCCTGGGGCCTGGCCAGCTGGATGCAGCCCCTTCTTCCAGCTCCTCCCACTGAGCTTCTGGCTGAACTTCCTCCCGCACCTACTCCTCTCCACACTCCCTGTCCATGACCATACAACGTCAGGGGAACGCCTCGCCAACCTCCTGGCACTGGCCAAGATGGCCGCCCGCCATCCCCAGATGAGGACACTGGCTGGGGAGATACTATGCGACTGGGAGGCCTACTTCCATGCCCAGACGATCTCATGCATCCAGGCAGAATGCTCTGGGCAGCATCCAGAGACTGCCTGGCCTCTTTTGCCAAGCAGTGGGTGGCATCCAGGGTTCTCTGCCCAATGAGACCCTTTTAAACCTTTAACACCCTTGCCACTCCTGTTCCCATCTGAGCTTTCTTTGTCCCATAGAATCAGCTGGTTTTCTAGGCTCTGTGGCCCTCTCTCACTTGAGGGCAGCCTTGTGTCCTAGGCCCATCCTCCCAGAACTCATATGGGCAGACAGAATGACTGGACACTGCTCCTAAAGGGACAGGCGAGGGCCACGCTCTGGGCCAGCATATCCCAGCTGAGTAGGCCCGTGGTTGCCATTGCCCAGCAGAAGAACCTCATTCTCCACGGACAAGCTTCCCTAGCAGTTACGCTGCACTTTGAGCTCTGCCCCTGCAGGGAAAATGGACAGAGATGTCCTGAGTACAGGTTTCAAGCTGTGCATTGGCACCTGGTATTCCACTCGCTGGAGCCAACAGTCCATGCTGAGGTTTCCCGAGAAAACAGTTCAGAAAACTTGTATTTTTGCACTCAATCGGCTAGCAGAGCTTAGGGAAGGTGCTTTTATCTCCCACCTCCTTCCTGCTTCTGTTTGCTTGATCTACAAAGCGGCACTTAAACCTTCCAAGGTTTGGGCCTGGGTTTGACTCCTCTATTTTTAGGATAGAATCATTCAGGAGCCCCTTGGCAACATCACATCAAATTTTGCAGAAAAACTCTGCCTTGGCTCCCAACTCCACCGGCCGATTTTGATATCAAAACTAAGTTGTTTATTGATTTTACATGATGGGGCAAAGTTAGACTTGTAATGGCAGCTGCCATCACTGCACAATAACTGGTATAACTGCTTTGGTTTCAAAGTTATTCCTGTGTATTCCAAATATCATTTACAGTCTGTGTGTATTGTGTCCTACAAAACCACACTGCGCGCTCTCTCGGGGGCTAGCTGGCAGCTAACACTATCTGCAGATCTTGCACAGAATCATGCATCTGTCCAGGAGGGGGCTTCCCACTAAGCTGGAGAGTTTGTCACTTGGCTCCCTGTTTTATCTGGCTATAATTCTGTAACCTTCCGAGCTGGCTTGTATTTGGATGGAGTCTCTGCCGTGCAGGGACGTCTTCTGCGATACATTTGTCTCACGCGCTGTACGGGGAAAACTGCTGCTTTGTAAAGTTCTTGGTGAACTATTAGAAATCAAACTGATCCCAGGAGCCTTTGTGGAATCGTAGTCTCTTTTGAACTGCGCTAAGCCCTTGATGTGATTCTGGGCTGACTTCAGACTTTTGTCCAGGATTTAGGCCAAGGAATCTGGTTATTGAAATACTGGATCATTAGAACCTGAGATCAACCTGATCACAACCAAGGCCCTGACTCTAGGCACCTAACTCCATATTTAAGAGCACTACAAAGCAGCCTGATTTTCAGATGCATTGGACACCCCACCATCGGGGGAGCAGCAGGGGCTCAGCACCCCTGAAAATCAAGCGCCTGTTCATGCCAATTTATAACACTCACCCGCTGGTTTAAACACAGTCATGCAAAATCGCTTGCCAAGTTGTCCCGGGCGATGGTCTGGAACTGCTCCCTACGAAGCCAGTCAGGATGCTGGGGTGGTGGTGGGGAGCTTCCTCTCTGTGAACAGCCTGTCTCCAGGGCGAGGAGCTTCACCCCAGCAACCTTTTCATGGTTGCCCCATTATCTCTCCCGCTTCCTGGTGGGAGTTACACCAGGCCCTGATTAGAGCCTCCCTCAGTGCACAGAGAGCCCTCTGGCACTGCTCGGTCCAGACCGCTTCGTTTGGCTCACTCTTCTTCCCTAGCTCAGTGATTGGGGCAGCTAGGGAGCTAACATGGGGTACCCCGCTATTTTGATAGAGGCCTGGAGGACGGGCCAATCTCTGATCCTGTCCATCAACCCACTGGACTGAGGGGGATATGCAGAGTCCCAGGTAGGCCAGACCCCACATTTCTCCCACAAGCCCTGGAGCAAGGCTGACATGAAACTTGACCCCTGGGCCGCAAGGAATTCGCTGGGGACCCCTTCTCTGCTGAGCGTATTTACCAGGGTGTCTGCCTCGGTGAAGGGCAGAGCTCCCCACCCCTGGGTAGCAGTTCATGAAATCCATCACCACCAGGATGCATTTCTTCCCCAACCGGATCCCCTTACTAAGGGGGCCCCACTATGTCCATAGCCCCCTTCCCTGCTGCGGAGTCTCTTTCCAGCAGCACGTGGTCCTGCCCTGCCCAGGGGTCCCCCCACTCAGCTGGGGTCTCAGCTCCCCCCATGCTCAGCGCTGCTCTGGCTGTCCCAGAGGGGGCAGGCAGCGAGCTCACTACTTCGGTCACAGCATCAGAGCCAGAAAGAGCCTCCTCGCTGCTGTGGGGGGGGGGGGGGGGGGGGGGCGGCAAGGGAACACGACATCTCTTTGTCCCACCTGTCCCACCCCGCCCCAGAGCTCTGACTACAGGCAGGCAGGTATCCTGAGCCAAACCGCTCCTCCCCCCTGCCAGCCAGGTCATTTGCATTTTCACTGATCATTTTCCTCTTAGCCGATTGGTTCCTTGGATTCAAATTCAAACCCTCGGCCGTTACAGGAGCAGGGCCTGGATCCTGCCCCAAAGAGACAGTCACCCCCCAACAGGATCTCACAGCCGATATCCCGGAGACTCCCAACAACCTGCCAGCCTGACCCCTCCTGTGTCTGCACAGGGGTCTGGGCTCTAGGCAGAGCGAATATCTTCATCCCTGGGACCCTCACCCAAGTCCCACAGCCCCCCAGCATCTGGTGACACTGCACCACCTGGGGCCCAACAACACTTCTTTCCGTCCCAGGGTCTCGCCACCCAGGAATGTCTCCCCATTGACCACCACCCCCCTCTGGGTTTCCAAGTGACTTGAACCCAGGGGACTCCACACAGACATACAGGTCGGGGTCAGGGGTGAGAGTCTGTTCTCCACCCCACCCATCTGGCTGATGGCATCTATGGTCTTGGGGCCCAGCAACGGAGCTAAACACCGGGGCTTTTCCGCATGGTTCCCCTGGTTCGAATTGCCAGCCTGCTCAATGGCAGTGAGGTGGACATTCCCATCCCCCATCCCTTAACCAGGGACCCCAATTTAGTATTGAGGTTCCCTGTGGAACTGGCATCCAGGGGTCTATCCCCACTCACCCCTTGGAAGTCTCTTAGGCCCCTTGGCTTCACCATCCCCAGTCCACACTGCTGTTCCTCCTGCAGCGCTTTTCCAGGCTTTTGCTGCCTCTCACAGTCCACTTCCCTTCTTGGACTCAGCTCCACTTCCCTCTCTCTCCGGTCCCCTAATGGGGAACCCAATCGTGAAGACCCCTGTCTGGTTGGGGACAGGAGTCTTGGGGATGCCCAGTGACCACTCCACATGCTCCCAGATTCTCCTCCAACCTCATCTGGATCAGGACTCTGCTTCTCCGAGTGACCATCATCCTCCAGCTATCAACCTTCAGCTGCACGATTAACTGTGCTTTGGTGATCTTTCCACTGTACAACGCTCTCTGTTTGCACAGGGTTACAACGTCCTTCTCAAGGAGATGGTGATAAGCCATCACGCCGCTGTCCCCAAGTTCTTGTGGACTCACAGGCCTGTGTGCTCTCAGCGCCCCACGGTTTCCAGGAGGAACCCCTTTTGTGTGCCAGCCCTTCTCGAGGTCACCACCTCTTTGCCAGGGTTGAGCTGCAGCTCCTCCGTCCCTGGAACCGCTCGCTGCAAATCCCAGGGGAACCCTGTTACTGCAAAAGGCTTTCTCTCTCCTAGGGCCAAGCCGCAGGCTTCTCCGCCCCTGAGACTGCACACCACAGTTCTCAGGGGGACCCTGGTTCCGACAACAGTCCTTCTTGCTGGTCACACACTCTCAGGGGTTAAGCTTCAGCTTCTCCGCCCCCTGAAACCGGCCTTCTCTGAGCCTTCAGCACGCCTGGTCCCCGGCGATCCCCTTCTGTTTTACTGCTCCCCAGTCACTTATTGCCGGATACGGCAGCGGCCACGGGGTGCCGTACATCCCATGGTTCCCACCAGTTGTCACGGAGTCCCCGGGGCGATGCTCTGAAGCTGCTCCCTACGAAGCCAGTCAGGACTCTGGGGGGAAGCTTCCTCTCTGTGAACAGCCTGTCTCCAAGGCTAGGAGCTTCACAGCTTACAGCTTCCTGGGTCTGACCTCGGAGCCTTCAGCACCTTCTGCCCCTCCGTGCGCCTCCCCAGTGAGCCCGCCAGGCAGGGTCCTGGGGAAGCCCGTGGGTCTGCACCCCAACTCCACTGTCAGACGTGACTCTCAGCCAGCCAGTAAAACAGAGGTTTTTAATATAAGCAGTGTCAAAGGGTTACAATAAGATGACAGGAACATGATCTAAAACCGAGCTTGTAGATAGAGTGAACGCGATCCCTCCACTGGATCCATTTTGGGGGCCAAAGAGCCAGGCAGCCTGCCTGGAGCTCTCCACCTGTTCCCAGCCAGATCCAGACTAACAACCCCCTCTCGAGCCCCTCCTCTGCTTTTCCTTTGTCTCTTGGGCAGAAGGTGTTACCTCCTCCCTCCCTCCCTGGGGTCAAGTTACAGCCTTAGGTATGGACATCTCCACACAATAGTCAGAGGAATCATTAAGAACATTCCTACTCCGTCACACAAGTGGACCCGAGGAGCCTAGCTCCAGCCATGCACACATGGGACTGCACTGTCTTGCCTTGCACAGACAGGTGCATAGGCTTGCAGACCAAGTGGCAAGAGCTGAGCTGCTAGGTCCACGCAGATCCGTTCCTCTGGGACGTTCTTATCGCAGAACCTCCCTGGGGTCGCTCAGCTTGGGACAGGACCCCGCAGGCCTACCTGCAGCCTAAACACTTTGGTTACACACCGACTTGTACAGCAGGAATGGAAAGAATCTGGCCCTTAAGGGCTCGGCAAAGCCAGAAGGGCTGCCCTCACCCGCCGCCAGGCCCAGCTGTGGCTCCCTTCGGCCCTGTCCCTGTGAGGGCAGGCAGCTCTCTCCTCAGCTCTCTCTCCTGCCTGTCCCCCATTGCCCTCTGGTGCTGGGCTGGAGTAGGAGGAGTCCATCCAGGAGCCTTGGCCCAGCCCAGGCTCTGCTCTAGCCATACAGAGGAGCATCACCAGCTGTCTCCACCTGCCCCATGTGGGAAGGGGGCCTTGCAGAACGTTTACCAGACCTTGCACCAGCCCCGGGATTGCAGGACTGTCATGCTCTGACCCCCAGCTCCCAATCCTGGTTGAACTAGAACATTTCCTGCATTCACGGCTTCCCTTGGACCCCCCCATGACAAGAACCCCGTCCCAGTGCACTGGGTGGCAGCCCACTCAGGTTTGGCCCGGCCACCCCTCCACCTCCATCTACAGCAGGGTGGATGGGCCAAACCAGGAGAGCATTGCACTCTGTTGCAATGTTGGGAGGAGGTGCACATTCGCCATGGCCTCCCTTCAAACCCCCTTGGGGTGGGGGGTTTTGCTGGCTCCTTGCTTGCTATGGAGGCCTAGTGGGCATGGGAAGCCAGCTGCGGGAAGTTGGGCTGCCAGCGCTGAGGGCTGCCTTAACACAGCATTAGCCCTGGGAAGACTCCCTCCCCCATGGAGGCCCTAGTGACATCCCTAGCGCAGGCCTCACAGCACCTGGGGATGCCATGAGCCCAGGGCCAGCCGTGGCGTTGGACTCGGGCTGACCTGTGCTGACCTGCTCACAATGGCATGGCCCCTGGGCACGGAAAGAGTCCCCAGCACCAAGCAGACCCCACTTCTCCAGGGCTGGCCCCTTTTCTCCTCCTGCTCCCCACTCCAGCTCTCCTGACCTATCCCCAAAGATGGCTTGCTGGCCTCCCTCCTGCCCTGGTCCCTCTATGGGGCTCACTCTATCAGTGATCCTTCCCCACATGGCTCTCTGCTGGTAGAGCTCCCCGTCCTAGTTATTCAACCTTACTAGAGCACTGGGGTTATCACAGCACCACCTCCTGGTCTGGCTCCAGGCTAGATGCTGCCTCAGTTTCCCCTCACTTAGGAGCCAGTTGCATGCCTGCTTCTCTACCACGAGGTGCTAGCCTGTCCCCTAGCCCACCAAGGACTCTCAACCACAGTGAAGCCTCCAGGGCCCCATGTTATTAATTCAAATAAAACTCACACCCAATACAGGCTGCTGGGACCCTCCCTGGGTCCCAGCACCATTTACCCAGCCTCAGCCTCCTTCCGACAGCCCCTTTCACCAGCGCTGGCTCAGCTCTTTATAGCCAACACCTGACCCCTTCCCAGCTGGCTCAGCTCAATGGCCCAGCACACCCGGCCCCAGGCCCCAGCCCTTAAAGGAGCCTGGCAGTCTACAAAGCATGTGCCGGCAGTGCTCTGCAGGCAAGAGAGTCTGGGCTCTGCAAGGTGCAGGGAACAGCTTCGGGCAGACACTGCTGCACACAGCTGCCCCCCACCCACAGGGCTCTAGGGAGGCGCTCTGCTCTAGCAGGAGGGTGGGGCGGGTCCTGGGACACACTTGTTGCCCTGAGCGTAGCAGGCCTGGTCACGATACTCCTTACCCGGACGGCTTCCACGGCGCATTCGCTAACAGACTGGGGGAGGGACTGGGGTCCTACCTGTGGCTATACCCCACGTCATGAGTTCTCTGCCTGACGCTCTTTGAGTGCAGTTGGTGGATTGCTGAGAGCCGCACTGGCCAGCTGTCCGGGAGTGCCAAGTGTTACAGACTCCCAGGGAGTAGGTCACCCAGACATGGCTGTGAATTCCCGGACACACTCTCTATGGCCCCCTTTCTGCCTGTTCTCTCTGGGGCAGGGGGCTCCGGAGCTGTGCTGTGTATTTATACCTCCCTCCTGTATGTTCCATGCCATGTCTCCAATGAAGTGGGTTTTAGCCCATGAAAGTTTATGCCTGACTACATTTGTTAGTCTCTAAGGTGCCACAAGGACTCCTCATTGTTTTTGCTGATACAGACTAACACGAATACTATTCTGAATTCAGTTTATGTGAACCAACATGGCTGTTGCATCATACTTTCTAATTAAGCAAGCGATACCACACACTACAAACTGGAGGCCAATGATAAGTGCATTGACATATGTTAATCCCAAAGTTGGACACTGGTTTCGAACAAGACGGGCAAATGCTCGCTATCTTTCTGAAAAAACTCAGCTGAATCACTAGAAGCATGTGGTGCAACTGGGAAAGACTCAGCAGTTGAAAAAGTGAAGACCTCTCTCACCATATTCAAAATATCTGCATACATCATACAGCACCTGGTCCTCACTTTCTGTAGTGTAGCGGTTCTCACATTTGCCTCACATGCTAAAGGTCCCTGGTTCAAAACCAGGCCGAAACAGCCCTGTTTCCAGTGGTACCAGATGACAGAACAAGGAGTAATGGTCTCAAGTTGCAGTGGGGGAGGTTTAGGTTGGATATTAGGAAAAACTTCCACTAGGAGGTTGGTGAAGCATGGGAATGGGTTACCTAGGGAGGTGGTAGAATCTCCTTCTGTGATGGGGCTGTTCCTGGTGGGACCCAACTGAGAGTGCCAAGTCAGGACAAAGTGCTCCAAACAGGACATTTATAGTGCAAACCTGGGGTTTCTCCACCCTTAAGGCCAGCCAAACAGAAAAGACTTTGATTTCACCCCACTGGCTAGCCACAAGTCACACAAGCAATTCCCTTAGACACGCCAGTTTCCCAGTATCACCACCAGCAGCCACTCGTTCTGGGGACAAATGGTTATGAAAACCAATACCCCAGGAAAAGAAAACAGTTCTCTCCAATTCCAAAGAATCAGGCCCCAGACCCAGGTCAACATACAAATGAGATCTTACCCACAAATCACGCTGTTGCCAGTCCTTTAGAATCTAAAATCTAAAGGTTTATTCATAAAAGGAAAAAGAGATAGGTGAGCATTAGAAACGGTTAAAAGAAATCAATTACATGCAGTAATGGCAAAGTCCTTGGTTCAGGCTTGCATCAGTGGTAGAGTAAACTGCAGGTTTAAATCAAATCTCTGGAATACATCCACAACTGGGATGTATCAACAGTCTTCTGTTCAGAGCTTCCATTTGTAGCAAAGTCCCATCCAGAGCTAGGAGAGAGACTGGAGACTAGATGGAGATCAGGTATCAGACTTTTATAGCTTTTCCAGGTGCAGGAATCCTCTTGTCCCTGCTGTGAAAAGTCCAGCCCCATGGAGTTCTGGAGTCACATGGGCAAATCACATGACCATGCATGACTCAGGATTTCCAGGTGGCAGCCATTACCCACCAGCTACCTTGCATGTCCTTGGTAGACTTCTCATGTGGATTGATGCCTTTCCAAGCTTTCCCTGGATTCATTATATAGCTGATGGTCCTTAATGGACCATCAAGTAGGCTAGGCAGGAACAAAACCAAGTTGTCTGGAACGTTACCCAAAACCAGAGCACGAGTTTGAGATACAGACATTATATCGCCAACATTCATAACTTTAACTTCAAAAATGATACACACATGCAGATAGCATAATCATAATCAGCACACCATAACCTGGTCTTAGACACTTTATATGACCCCCTTTACATAAGATTTGGTGGCCCTGCAGGACCTTGGTTGCACCAATGATCTATATGATCCCAGATAATTTCAGTAACGTGACACCTTCCTTAGGGATTTTTAAGGTCAGGCTTGACAAAGCCCTGCCTGGAATGATTTAGTTGGGGATTGGTCCTGCTTTGAGCAGGGGATTGGACTAGATACCTCCTGAGGTCCTTTCCAACTCTAATATTCTATGACAAAGAAATGAAGATTTAACTTCAACTTCTTCTTTATCATCACTAGTGGTTTGACCTGATCTTTGTGCTGTTTCCTCAGATGAAAGAAGTAGGAATTCATCTCTTGCTGCTCCCAGTCACAATAGCTACAGCTGAGTGTTTTTCCGCATTGAATAAAATTTTGTGTTCTGAAAGAAGTCGCCTTCTGCCTGATCATGAGCATAATCATGAAGGACTGGAAGTAACAGACACACAAGAAGACATCAAAGAGTGCAAAATTACAACAAGACATCAAGGCGGATGTAGATGTTGTGCTTCATAGTAAGGTTTGAGAAGCCAACTTTAATTTTTGTGATGATTTTAAAACATGAGTTAAAGCGAATAAAATAGTCGTGAAACATTTTTTAGTTTTTACACCCCACCTTTGCCCTCAGTCTTAGCCCTTGTCGTCCCTCACCCACCCTGAATATTCTAACCCGCCCTCCCCTCAAATTCCAATTTCTGGGGAAAATACTCCAGGCAGCGAGTGATCAGAACAGTTCTGTGCTGAGAGGACCGGCAGAAGACCTGGGCCTCGAGCAGGGTCTTGGGCTGCAGCCCCCACGCTAGAGACACAACCAGTCCCCTCTTTCCAAACCCGAACCCATTCTAATGGCTGACTATAAATCAGCAGGCAGCCACGTCCGAACAGTCTGGGCAGTACTGGTCACCCCATCCTGCAAGGCCGTTGCAGAACTGCAGGAGGTTTAGAGAAGGGTAACACATATGTTCAAAAGCCCAGAAAAATTATCCTATGAGGACAGGTTGAAGAGACTGAGGTGGTTACCTAAGGCTTTGTCTACACTACCTTGCTTTCAGCGATACGGCCATGTTGCCACAGCTGTACCGCTAAAAGGCGCACAGTGTAGAGCTCTCCCACCAACAAAAATCTTCCACCTCCCATGAGCGGCAGAGCGCTCCTGCCGACAAAGCGCTGTTCACACCAGCATTTTCGTCGGTAAAACTTGTGTCATACGGGGAGCGTGGTGGGAGGGAGATTTAACACCCCTGAATGATAACAGTTTTGCAGACGACGTTCCAGTAATGTAGACAAAGCCTTATAAATGACAAGAGAGGCCACAACAGAAGTCTGAAAAATGCTGACTGAAATAGAGGAAGTTGACGTGGAGCAGCTATTCTCCTGGGCTCAGAAGAAGTGGGTATTCAATTAAATTGAAAGGTAGGAAATTCAAACATGGATAAAAGGAAATCTCCCTGCCCCCAACATGTGATCAGCCTGTGGAACTCACTGCCACATGAAGTCACTGCAGCCAGGAACTTAACGAGAATTGAAATAGGACTAAGGTATTGATACAGCTAATACAACTAGCCAGGGTGATCATATGTAACAACGACAGAGAATACTGACCTTTCTGCTTCATGGCTTGAGCCAATCTCTGTCCACTAGGGACCAGGAGGGGCCCATGTGTGATGTAGATTATTCAGCACCTCCTATTGTGGGGTTCTTACACCTTCCCCTGCAGCAGCTGGTGCCAGTCACGGCTGGAGGCAGGATACTGGGCTACACCCAAGGTCTGACCCGGTCTGTCAGCTTCTATGTGCCTCATGCCCAGTGTATTCGCCCTGCCTGTCCCCTTAGCCAGGCCTCCTGTGACAGGCTCCACGCTCTGCTCCAGCCAGGACACTGCCTGTGCCCTCTAAGGGAGCTCTCCTGCCATTCCTCCTGCCCACCTTAAGGCCCCTGGGGGGCACTCCTGGGCCCCCAGGAAAGCCGGGTGCTCCTTTCAGCACAGCTGGAGCCTGGACTGTGTCCAGTCAGAGACAGAAACTCAGCAGGCCGGGTGCCGGCCACAGCTGCCAAGTCTAGTGGGGCAGAGGAATGGGGCATGGTGACATCACAACCCAGCTGGGTCTGGGAGGCCTGATCACCTTCCCAAGCCCAAAAGCGGGGTGGGAGTGGGGGCTGACAGCTCCAGCTCTGAGCTGCAGGCTGTCACTGCCACGTACCTTCTCCCTTTTGACACCCCCGCCCCAGGGTCTCGTGAGTGATCCCTCCCACCCATGCAGCCACAGCCTGGGCCTGAAAGACCCCCGCCTACCCAGAGATGGCAGGGGAGCCAGAGAGACGGGTGGGTTCTGCCCTGGCGCGTGCTTCGCCAGGCATGGTGCAAAGAGCAGGAGCTCTGTCGCCAGGACCTGGGGCAGTCAGCCCAGAGACCCTGGCGGGTTCGGGATGAGGGAGGCCAGCTGTGGCTGGCACCATCCCTGCACAGTCTGACCTTGAACCAGGAGCTGCACCCCTGCCTTCTGGCTGAGGGAGGGGAGCGGGAAGGAGAAGAACCCGCAGAGGTTGGGGTCTGTCCGCCAGGGGTCAGGGCGAGAGAAGATACGTGGCAGTGAAACCCAGCTGGACCCAGAGGCGGGGCATGGCCTGGGTGAAGGGATGGGCCTGAGAGAAATGCCCAGACAAGGGCTGGTGCAAGGATATTTTGCACGCCAGGCGAAACTTCATTTTGTGCCCATCCCTTTCTCCTCCCAGAGCATCGCTTATTATAAACTTTCAAAATTCACCCTTTTCAGTCAGTCACATATATTTCCTTCCTTCATTCTTTCATATCCAAATCTACTACATTTTATTCTATCTTTAGACTATCCAATTATTGTTATTAATAAAATTTATAAAATTAGAATGGCGGATACTCCGTCAAACAACAACAACTGACAATATCAATATGACAAATTTCAACAACCTACACACGCATATTCGCGCATAGACATAGACACACAAATACTTGACACACACACACACACACACAACTGACACAAAGGATTAGCGAAATGATACAGCAGCACTTGCCAGAGTCTTAGATCTGAAACAACTCAACAAAAATAGTTCGCCTCGGTCGACAACCTCCGAAAACTAGTAAACTTAGCATTATAAACAGCGTGTCAGAATGGGGAACGGCTACACACGACGAGAAAAATGACGTCATTGCCACTTTGTACCGTAGTGAAGCAGTAGGTTTGTGCCCACAACACAGAGCAGGCATAGGCTAAGGCTGTAATGTACGAGAGATCGACACGTTAGAATGCGCATTCAATGACGTTTCTCTTTTCTTTATTCATTCATTTTCCAGCAATAATGTAAAAAAAAATTGGGGGGCACCACCCTTTGGTGCCCCCAAATCTTGGCGCCCTGGGCTCTGCCCAGAAACGCTGGGAAAGGACAGTCCTTGGGCCTGCATTGCTCACGCTGCTGGTTATCATGCACCCTGGGGTGGGGGGGCAGGAGACAGTCCCACGATCCCCCTGCTCTGTTTGCAGTTCATGCCGGGTTAATAAATGACAAACAGCTGTGATAAGCATGGTCCAGGCATGGGCAGCGCAGGTTTTCAGATGGCCCCGCCCTACGGCCCTCAGGAGAAGGTGTCTAGACAGGGCAGAGCAGCCTCTGGGGACTTCTGACATCTCATGGTCAGTTATTAGCCTGCCCCAGCCGATCAGGCAGCCCAGTCAGTGAGCAAACAGGCAGGGAGGCGTCCACCGTAAAACAGGCGCTACCGTACCATACTCAGGCAATCTCTGCTCCTTGCCCGGCTGGCCCAAGGCAGAGCTCGCCCGCCCTGCCTGGCTGGTGGGTATCACGCAGGCAGCACAGAGACCCAGGAGCAGCTGTCATGGGCACTATCCCTAGTTAAAACCTTGGGGGTCTGGCTCTAGGCCTGCAAGCACGTGGGCTGCCTCCCAGGTCAGCTCTGTTAGCTAGACCCCCATTGGTCTGACTCCTGTATCCCTACCTGCGTTTGCTGTCACGTCCCGCTTTCACCAGCATCATGCCTCTGCCACCTACTCCACAGGCCAGGGACTGCTTCAAACAGCCACGGAGGAGAGAAGCCAGTGGGGAAAAGCCATACGCTGCACCAGGAGTGAGGAGAGAGACAGCAGAGGTGACCTCATACTGCCACACTGAGCAATGGAGAGCACTGATGGCTGGTGTGACCCCAGGCACCCCGCAGGGCCGACTGGCAGAGGGTTCTCTGTTCAGTAACTCCTGGCAAACTCTCTACTCCCAAGACATTGCTCTCATAGTACGTATCCCAAAAGGGTCATGTGAGGTCTTTAAGCCAAGCTTATGTCCTACTGCTCTTCCTAATGGCTGTGGGTACCAATGATCTCTACGGCGCTGTGTACACACACACACTGGAAAATGTGTTTTCAAGTCAGAGTCCCAGCACGGCTGACAAGCAGGTTGCGACCAGACTGAGGACGTTGTTCACCTTCTGCCTTGGTTCACATGTAAAAGAAGGACTGGGGGCCCGTTTGCACACGGCACCAGGATGAGCCTGTGAAGGCCGCTCCCACGGAATGACGGCGGGTCAGCCGTGGGTTTTGGGGACTAGAAAGGCAGAAAGACATGACACCCCTGCTGAGGAAGCAGAAAGGACTGTGGGAGATAAACTCCTTTAGACAAGGGGTTTGGCCTGTTAAAATTAAGCTGAGACTCCAGGAAACGTGATACCGGGGATCCGGAGCGGACACCCAGTTAAGCACCAGAAGTCTTCCTCGCGCTGGAGGTGGGGCAGGGGGTTAAACTAGGAGACCCTCCATCCTGGGCACCCCAGGAAAGGGTCCCAGCCTCACCTGCAGTTGGAAGCCCCACCCTGGTGTGGTGTCTCTAACAGAGACCCAAAGCTTTACATGTTTAGCTCTACATGGTCCTTCTGCATCACCAGGGGACCCTCGCAGTCGTAGTAGGTTTATCCCACAGCAGCCTGCGCAGGAGGGCAGAGCTACCATCCCAACTTGCCCAAGGGCATAATGAAGTCTGGGATGGAGCAGAAACTTGAGGCCAGCCCTAAACACTGAGCCCCGCTTTCTCTGCACTGCTCGTACCGCAGCCCCAGCTGGAGACACGCACCAAAGTGCCCAGTGTGTCTCTAGCTCTGCCTGCACGGGTCTCCACAGCCCCCTTCCCATCTACATCCAGAGACCCACATGATGGGGGAAGTCACCCAGTGAATCACGGGCCTCTGGAACCTGAGCCCAGCTCTCTGCAATGCCTTCTCTGGTAGCCCACCCGGTTCTTCCAGCCGAGACAGGTCTCCCTCTCGGCCAGCTCCTTGCTTAGGCAAAGGGCGCTGGGCAATGCACTCTCTCGTACCTCTCACTCTCAGCAGTCTCTACAAGCTGGCATCTCTGTGGCTGTCTCCTGGCGGGTGCTGCCATCTGCTGTCACCCAACTGTAAGACTGGTACAGAGCTGGCTCTATAGCATTACAAGGGCTGGAGGTGTGGCAATGGGTCAGGACACTAGGGAGCAAAGTCCACAGACTGACCTTGGTGGCCTCAGGATCTCTGGCCGTGTGGCCAAGGCAGCAGCACGGGATGTTTGCAGGTCCAGGAAGTGCCTGGCACAGGTCAGGTTTGAGATCTATGGGCAAAGCTGCTCAAGGAGCAGGAGGACGTGTGAGTTGAGATAGAGGCATCAGCACAGCTGTGCATGTGGGGCACAGACACGCCTCCAGGACTGAAAGAAAAGGGGGACTATGGGGCAGGATTGAGGGCCACCAGCAGGGCTGAGTGGGGAACCGGGACTGGGCTAGCAGGGACACCGTCAACAAACATCATTCTTGGACACGAATATAAATAAACAACAAAACCAAGAAGGGGTCCGAACACCCCACCCCGACCCTTTGGCAACATCTACAAATGGAGCTAGGGGTGTAATTCCCAGCTCACACAGAGCGCTACCTGGGCGGGGCAGGTGCAGTGGAGAGAGGACGTTCCCCTCACTCCCCCAAGCACATGGGCGAAGGTACGTGCCAACCGCACTCAGACCCCGGGTATCGTGCTCGCAGATCAGCCCCGCCCCCTCAGCTCTGTATTCCCAGTCCCCACCTTTCTCCTTCTGCGCTCGGTCCTTCCTCACCCTCCTTCGCCATCCACCCCACAGATCCTGCCACAGCAGGCTCCCCCCTGCCAGCCCTTTATCCGCCAAACTCTCCGTCCCACCTCTCCCCAAGATCCCGCCCGTGGGCCCCCACCCGCGCCCATTGAGGGCACCTCCAGCACCTGAGCAACTCCACTGAACCCTCTTTCCCCACCCAGCTCCACAGAAAACACTGTCCCACATGGGGGTGAGCAGCTGGGGTGTGGCCTAGCGAGAGGATGGCCAAAGGGACCTAAGACAAGTGTTCCTCTAACGTACCTGTTTACCCAGCCGCTGGCCTCAGTTAAGCAGAATCTGATGCTGATGAAAGGCAGCTCTGAGGGGGCCTGGCTCTTATGGCCCCAGCACAGCCGCTGGGGTGCGCATGCCAGCAGGGACAGGAAAGTTTGGAGTTATCCAGGGGCTGCTCAGGGAAACCAGTCCAGCTTGTCACTGTTCCGCTTTTCGCTGAAGGGCGAAGGCACCTGAAGGGACTCTTCCAAAATGCAATTTTTCTTGTTTGTCATTTACCCAAGAAGCGTCAGGAAGGTGAAATCTGTCCTGGTGTTGCTGGAAGTTTCCCCTGAGGGCCCAGTTATTTGGGAACTTTCTGAGCCCTGAACAGATGGGGCCAACGTGTTGCAACTCCCCTCCAAGGAGAGCTTTTCTCTCAGCTGTTTATTAGGCATTTGAGTTGAATCAGTGTAAACAAAGCAATCCGGTATTTGAAATCATCTGGCTAAGAAATGCTTCCTCACATGCTTAGATGTCTCCTCTGAAGGTCTGGGACATCCTAATCGTCCCAGGGCTCCAGGCCTCCAGAGAGTCCTCCAGGGTCAGCAGGGGAGACAGGACCCAAACGTCTGTTGCAACAAAGAAGCAGGAAAAAAGAAGCATATAAACTCTTCCCAGCCGCCTGTCCCCACCCCACTGGAAAAGGCAAGAGCCCCATTGTTTTCCTTTGCAGTTGCTTTCCAGGCTGAGAGCTGCAGATTGCCTTTAAGAGGCGAGTGCAGGGTTTGTCTGCACAACTGACAAAGAGCCCATTCCCCACATGGCCCTGGCCGCTCCTTGCTCCCAGTCACTGACACCTCTTCAGAACAGGTCTGCTCAGGGGAAACCCTGCACCAGCTCCCGTGGGAGGAATGCCCTGGCGAGACGATGCCCAGGTGGCCTCTGCTCAGGGTGCGCTCAGAGCCGTGCCACTTCTCTCATGTGCTGGGATAACTCCCTCGAGTCAGGCACTGCCCATATTGCACCATCCGCTTCCTAGGATCAATGCACCTGCCAGCACCCAGAGGAGCCCCACGTGGGCAGCCAGGGAGAGGACACCAGGTGGCCTCTGCAGCCCGGGCAGTGGGGGGTTAACCTCCGGCCGAGCGGGGAATTCGTTAGCTGCTGAGTGACTTCCTCTGGCTAACAATAATAGCGCAACATAAAGAGGGGATGCACATGGGCCTCCTGGGGCCAGATAGTGACCGCGTGACCCTGGCCCGTCCAGCTGCCACAGAGGCAGGAGGAAGCCTCTGGCACATTATCTGCAGTCCCCACCCTGCCTCCTGCATCCTCCCGAGCGGAGGCCACTACCGAAATCAAGAGGTGTTTCCTCCTGAGCAACAGTGCCCAGCGAACCCTCGCCAGGGCCGGGCACTGCCATGGCAACGGAGCCCCAGTGCAGTGCAGGGGGCCAGCTGGCCCTGTTGCGCTCCTACGCCTTCCCCAGCATTCCCCAGAGGCCAAGCAGCCCTCTGGGTGACCCTTAGCGGGAGCCTGGGCAAACCCTTCTACGGGAGGAGCCCCCAGTCCAGGGCCTGAAGCTGCCGTGCTCACCCTGTCCTGGCTGCCAAGGGTCCTGCTCCAGGGAAAAGCTCAGCAGGTTTCTAAGTGACAAGGGGACTCTGAAGTCAGAACTCACAGCCCTCCACGGCCGCTTCGAATTGCACCAACCATGGCTTTGCCCTGGAGCATGGGGGAGTCTCGGTGCCTTACGGGACCACAGACTAGAAACCACGGACGGACTCACCAATCCCAGGGGCTCCACGAGCTCCAGGAGCCGGACATGCCACTTCTTCCAACGCTCCGACCCCCTCAGAGCAGCTGCCTTTGCTCCCTGCTCCTCCTTCCCCAGCCTGCCTCAGCTTGCAGCCAGCAACCTCCTGCTTTACTGGAGCTGCCGGAGCCGCCCCGTCCCCGGCCAAGCTGGGCCAGTTTGAAGAGCTGCCTTAAGCTGGGGACACTTAGGTCCTGCCTCCCATTAACTGCTCCACCTCCCACAGAGGAGCTTCAGCAGCCCCACGTTAAAGGGCCAGCACCTTCCTTTTTCCGTCCCCCTCGCCTTCACGCTCTGGGCGTTTTGCTGGGTGTCGGGGCCTCTTGAGCTCCATGCAAGGCTCTGCAACCCCTCTGTGGCTGTAGTGTCACCCCTCCGACCTCATGGCCGGGATTTCCCTACACCCCCCCGAATTTCCCCAACACCTCCCCATCCCATTTTGTAATCTAGTTACATGCTGTGTTGCCAGTGTAGTGATCATTTGGACATTTGAATTGAAATTGAAACATTAATACACACTTTAAAAGCATATAAAGTGTGTGATAAAATACATGTATCTGAAAACATACAACAGATTTGAAAAGTGTGAACATAGACTAGCTTCCTTATCCAGCTGTTGTTTTTTATGACACTGTCAGTACATTCATTTCGGTGATGTCGGTGTCACGGAGTGTGGGGGAATCAGGGCCCTGCACCCCCACTTCCTGGGATTCACCGTGACTCTCAGCCAGCCAGTAGATTAGAAGGTTTATTAGGGATGACAGGAACCCAGTCCAAACCAGAGCTTGTAGGTACAAACAGGACCCCTTAGTCAGGCCCTGCCGGGGGGAAGGGAGGTTAAACCCCAAGTTTAGGGCTCCTTCCTTTTCCCCAGCCAACTCCCCACTCCAAACCCCTCTAGCCGTCTCTCCCTTCCTTTGTCCTGCTTCCCGGGCTCCAGGTGTCAGCTTCCCCCTCCCCCTTCTCATATCAGGTTACAGCTTCAGGTATGTCCCCTTCAGAGAAACCTTCCATCTCCAGCAAACCTCTCAGGTCACATCCGCCCTGCTCCTTGCTACGTCACAGTCGGTCAACCTAATAATTTCAAATTATGATTTGTAAGCAAAGTCTACATGAGCTCTCCCTGACAGCTAGTGATGAGCTGGAGGCCGGGGCAGGGAAAGGCTTCATGACCAGACTGTATTTACATTCACACCTAATCTACCTAGGTATCCAGCAAACAGAGCTGTGTTGCCCAAGTGATAGATTTTGGCTGGAGTTGGGTTACAAATCACTTGAATGCGGGGATGTGGGGAGGGCAATGAAATGTTTTTATTGTACAGTATGAGTAAAGGGCAGTAGAACTGTACTTAGCCTGTGCTGATTGAGGGCATCAAGAGAGAGGGAGGGGACAGGTGTTTTGCTTGATGGTCTGCCTGAGTCACAGATACTATTTGACCTGCCCCTCTCCACTATTTAAAGACAGAGCTGATCAAGCTTCATAGAGAGTCTTTTGGTTTGTTAAGTGACTCCTAGAGCTGAAATCACTGATAATCAGGTCTAAGTGCTTAGACCTGCTGTAGGACAGTGTTCCTGGTGGAAGAGATGGTCCAACCTGCACTAGCAGTGAGGTTCCCCCATTGAGAGCTCAGCTGAAATCACCGAGAGCTGGTGGAACCTCAAGAGACCTCTTGCAGAGGTCACTGGGGCAGGTGGCAGCAGAAGGTGATAGTGCAGGGCCTTTGGCAACAGATCGATGGGGTAAAAGGTGTCACAACAAACAACAGTGGCCAGAGCGAACAGTGAGCAGCTGGAGGAACGAGCAAGGTGCCTTCTTGCCCCCTACCTGGGAGATGAACTCATGTGAAAGCACCTCTGAACTCTGAGTCTCCACTGACCAAGGACATCATTGGTGAGTGTTAATGAGGCTGTTAAGAATGCTGGAGGCACAACACAGTTTATGCGAACAAACATGGCTATGGGATCATACTTCCTATTTAAACAAGAGATACCACCCACTACAAACTGGAGGCCAGTGTTAAGTGCATTGTCCCTTGTTCATCCTGAAGCTGAACACTGGTTCTGAACAAGACCAGCAAATGCTCACCAGCTTTCTGCAAGAAACTCAGCTGACTGGCTTGAAGCATGTGGTGCAACAGTGAAAAGTCAACAGTTGGAAAAGTGAAGAACTCTGTCACCACATTCAAAAAATTTGCATACATGGCTGATGAATGCACCGATGCAAATTGGCATCAAGTATTAAGTCATACTGTGTGTTATCTTGATGTCAGTGATAGACCAGTAGATGCATTTCTAGATGTTCAAGTTATAGAAGACACATCGGCTGCATCTGTGACAACCCACATCTTAGAAGAGTACAATGCTTGTCAATTGGACCCCAAACAGATGGCTGCTTGTGCATTTGATGGAGCCGCAAACTTCTCTGGAAGACATGGTGGAATATAAGCTTTGCTCAGAGAAAAGTGTAACCCTAATCTCTCCTGTACACACTGCAGAGCCCATCTACTGCAACTAGCGCTCGTACAAGCTTCAGACCAACTGGAACAGACGCTGTTTTAGGGATAATCACATATATGGTTTTAGGGCATAAATGCTTGCCAGAGGAGGCCAAGAGAGACTTAAGCTCAGCACTGTTCTGCTAGCCAGGTGCAGTATGAGTGCTTTCATCTCTGCTCAGGCAGCCCCACTGGCTAACCTCAGCCTCCCAGACATGGCTTCCGCCCACAGGTTGGGTTATTGTTTTATGTCTGACCACAGTCAGTTCAGTTGCTTGCAGATGTGAAAAAAACAACCACTGAGTTAGCCTCCTGGCTAGAAGCAAATCCACCAACTTCCATAGCCCAGTGGTCTAACCGGAGATGACTGACCCCGTGGATGGTGACCTGATCCCACATTGATTCAATATCCCTGTCCCTGGAAAGCCCAAAAGTGTCTGTGCTTGTTTCACACAGTGCTTGTGTGACCTGTCCACCACAACAGTATGTCAATTTATGATTCTCTGTGCCCTGGCCACTCATACAGCATCCAGCACGTCTGGTCTAGGACAAGGGGTCATGGTTAAATGGTGTTAGCTCACCCATTTTAACCAACATGGTTCAGATCAGCCATGAGGACAGTCATAGCTGGCTCTGAATCCACTCCAGCAGCGCTGGTTCAGTAGGGTATGGACATATGGCTAGGTTAGAAGAACAAATTGCAAAGTGCCTTTCCCAAGGACTAGGCAGCTGATGATCCCATGGACACAGAAGGTTTTGGTGGTTCAGGAAGACGGGCAATACAAACTCAGACTGCTCATCCAGCTAGCCCATCTCAGGGACTCAGATACAGATCAGTTGGCTGGTAGTTGGCATTGGCCAGGAGGCCCTGTCCCTTTGGGAGCTGCCGTGATGAGGGTGAACACAGACAGGGTTTAATACCTTTCACACTCTGTTCCTTGTCACTTCCCCGTCACAGAGTCCCTGGGTGACGCTTGGGTGATGCTCCCCACCAAAACCAGTCAGGACTGTGAGGGGAAGCTTCACAGCTTACAGGTTCCACCTTCCTGAGGCTGACCTTGGAGCATTCAGCATCTTCTTCCTCTCCATGCACCTCCCACAGCGAGCCCACACAGGCTGGGTCCTGGGGAAGCCTGTGGGTCCTGCACCCCAACTCCACAGTCAGACATGACTCTCAGCCAGTCAGTAAAACAGAGGTTTATTAGATATCAGGAACACAGTTTAAAACAGAGCCTGTAGGTACAAAGAATCAGACCCCTAAGCTAGGTCCATTTTCGGGGGGAGTGAGCCAGATAGCCCATATATACTTCACTCCATGTCCCCAGCCAGCTCCAGACTGAAACTCCCCTGCCCTCCTCTGCCTTTGTCTCCTTCCTGAGCCAGGAGGTCACCTGATCCCTTTGTTCTCCAACACTTCCAGCTAACACCTTACAGGGGAAAGGGCCCAGGCCCTCAATTGCCAGAACACAGGGTCTCGGCCACTTACTTACACTGGCCCTCTGCTTTGCACCAATTACACACCCTTATCGCTCCACAAAGACACTAAAGAAATGCACAGGGGAAACTGAGGGACCCACACACTATCCAGAGGAAACAATACGAACAGTCCCACTTCGTCACACACCCCCAACATGCGTTACTGACAATAATGAATTGTAGAACCTCCTCCATGCACAAATGGGGAACCTGAGGCAACAACCAGGGAAAAGACCTGCCAAGCCCCCACAGAGGATCCATGGCAGAGCCTGGAATAAAATCCAGGTCTCCTGATCCTAGCCTTCCCCCTCCAACTATCTTCCTTGCTACGCTGGAGCTTCTCAGCCTTGACTCTCTCTTTCTCGGGATGTGTCCCACACAGGATCAGTTCACTATTCTGCCCCTTGACCATTGTGTATCCTCCGAGTGTTTAGCTAGGGCTGTGCACCAGGCAGACATCAGCAAGCCTTGTTCACAATGACTCCCAGGCCTTCTTCTGAGCTCCCTCTCATTTCAGAGCCCAGCAGTGTGTGGGAAAAGGTCAGAGTATTTCCATGTGTTTTCTCCTGTTATATTCTGAACCGCTTCAAGATCTCAGCTAGAACAGCAAGTCTGCCATAAACATACTGATCTCTTTTTCATCTCTGTTCCACGGTGCATGAAATTGTCATCCACAACAGCAAATATTTTTGTTTTCTGGGGAGTCGCCCTCAGTCCAGATGTGCATATTATGGGCTGGACAATGCTCTGATCTGAACCGCACCACCTTTACACTTTGGATTAGAAATGCCTCAGGAAGGCCCTACCTGTAGCTGATAAAAGTTGGGACCAGCAGCTTCCATGTTCCTAAGATTTCCAAGCACGTCTTCTGTGCACTGCGCTGGCTCCTGTCCTGTGTCTCAAGAAGCTGTTCGGGGCGGGCCTGGGGATGGAAAGGAAACCTTTCACAGGTTTTGAGGTATTCTCAAAAGGAGCTAAACTTCCCGGTGGCTTTCCAGGCTGACCTCATCCTGGGGTTTTTTTGCCCCTCGCTGGACCACTTTCCCACACACCTCTGAACAAATCTGGGCCAGGTTGTTTTAACGCGAAAGGAGCAGGGATCTCTCAAGTAGTCTGGCTACTGCCTATCCACAGTGAGCATGTCCCTCTCAGACACGCTGCTCTGGTGCAAATGCCTTCAACCAGGCAAAACTACTTGCTCTGAACTGCCCTGGGGCTGCAGGCATGGGGCAGCAATCCATGGAGAGCTTTCCAGTCACAAGCCCCATCTTACACAGCATGGGACGGGACACCACACAGCACGGCAGGGGCAGAACTAGAACATTGCTCTCCAAACCGCCCTCCCAGTGGCTCAGTCTGCGAGACCACAGCTGCTCCCAAGACGTGGGGAGAGCCACGCAGGAGTTCACTGTAGGTTACTTCCTCTAGGAATCTGTCCCCTTTCATGACAGCGTGTCCCCTAGAAAACGTCCTGCTTCCGCTTTCCCTGGGCACTGAATGAATGGAGCCTGGGGCTGTGCTTTTAATCTTGCTCTCATGCAGGGCGCTGCTTTGAAACCAACATTTTCCACTTGGCCATGATTCTGCGTGAACCATTCTGGGCCCGACTGCCAGAGGGGCCAGAGCACCCAGAAGCCAACGGGCTCAGCCCGGTGCCCAGCTCCTCAGTTAACCAGGTTGCCTATTTAGATGCCTGGATGCGGGTGCACAGTTAGGCAGCCATTTCTGCAAATGTTACCCCTCGTAGCAGAGACAGGAGAAAAGCCCAGCACCTCAATGCGCTTTGGCAGGTGGAACGTGCCCGCTGCTCTGCTCCTATTCCCGTCTTCACTACTGTCGGGCAAGATGTCGGTCTACGCACTGGTAACCAGAGCACAACTGATCTGGAGTTAGTGGTAGACAGTTCCCATGGGACTCACCCCCATCAGGCCTTTGTACAGAGGAGACAGGGAGTGCTATGCTGTGAACCAGCCAGGGCAGCGGAGATAAGACAAACACACATATTGGAAGGATGCAAGTAAGTAACAAGCACAGGAAACAGCAGGCCGAGGAGGAAAGAAAGATAATCAGAACAAACCTCCGGAAGATGAGTGATGGGAAAAGCAGACACCGTGGCCAAGTGCTAGCCTGCTGGAGGAAGCAGCTCTTGTGGCTGGCCCCTGACTATGGAACGCATCGGAAAGCCAGGGACATTCAGCCTCCCCTGCTGTGGAAGACATGCCGTCATCAGTACAGGGAGGCAGAACATAAGAACATAAGAAAGGCCAGACTGGGTCAGACCAAAGGTCCATCTAGCCCAATATCTGTCTACTGACAGTGGCCAATGCCAGGTGCCCCGGAGTGAGTGAACCTAATAGGTAATGACCAAGTGATCTCTCTCCTGCCATCCATCACCCCCCCTCTGACAGACAGAGGCTAGGGACACCATTCCTTACCCAGCCTGGCTAATAGCCATTAATGGACTTAACCTCCCTGAATTTATCCAGTTCTCTTTTTAAACCCTGTTGTAGTCCTAGCCTTCACAGCCTCCTCAGGCAGGGAGTTCCACAGGTTGACTGTGCACTGTGTGAAGAAGAACTTCCTTTTATTAGTTTTAAACCTGCTGCCCACTAATTTCAATGGGTAGCCCCTAGTTCTTCTATTATGGGAACAAGTAAATAACTTTTCCTTATTCACTTTCTCCACACCACTCATAATTTTATATACCTCTATCATATCTCCCCTTAGTCTCCTCTTTTCCAAGCTAAAAAGTCCTCGTCTCTTTAATCTCTTCTCATATGGGACCTGTTCCAAACCCCTCATCATTTTAGTTGCCCTTCTCTGAACCTTTTCTAATGCCTGTATAAAAACAAACCCTTTTGGAAGGCTCCCTCCATGCCACAAAAGCAACAGCCCCGTGTCTTGTTCCTGCCAAAGCCCCCTCCCTAGCACAGGGTGCACTAGCTTCCCAGATCCCAGCAGTGATCACCCCAGGGCGGTTCACCCTTTGCAGCTGGGCCTGGCTGTGCATTTGCAATGGGGTAACGTAGACCCCCGAGGGACACTCAGGAGTGGGGATTAGCCCTGGAGATGGCTGAGCCGTCAGACCTTACACTCTGCGCATTTCTGTGCACAGAAAACCTGAAAGAGTACGTCTTGTAGCACCAACTGTCAGAACCCCGGTCTAGAGGCTAAAAATACCCGTGCAGCTGTTGCTGCTGGGGCTGGAGCATGGCTGTGAAATCCTCCCGCCTTCCTGGCTTCCAGCGCCCGGCTGGGAATGGATACAGGCAGAGCCATTAGGGTTGAGACCTGGGCTCTGTGACTCGCTGCCACGGGGTTTTGCACCGTGGACATATATTTGCCTGGCTCCTTCCATGCCCTGGGCACTTGGATTCTTGGAAATGAAGGCAGAGATGTACAAGAACTAATCCCAAGAGACCCGAAATGATGCCCCAGTGAGTGTGTCTGCAGCAGGCAGGGAATCCCAGATCCTATGCAATGTGGCTGGAAGAGATTTGCAGTTCCCATGGGATGACCTGAGTAACTCACTGACCTTTTCCAACATCTGATTGATGCAGCCAGCTCGCTCTAATACAGGTGAAAGCCTCTATGTCATCCCATGTTGTGATGTATCCCCGGAACATGTATACAGACAGAGCTCTAGCTCCGCCCCACTCACCATCTACCCACCATACAGAGCCCTAGCTCCGCCCCACTCACCATCTACCCACCATACAGAGCTCTAGCTCCGCCCCACTCACCATCTACCCACCATACAGAGCTCTAGCTCCACCCCACTCACCATCTACCTGCCATACAGAGAGCTCTAGCTCCGCCCCACTCACCATCTACCCGCGATACAGAGAACTGTAACTCCGCCCCAATCACCATCTACCTGCCATACAGAGAGCTCTAGCTCCACCCCACTCACTATCTACCCACCATACAGAGAGCCCTAGCTCCGCCCCACTCACCATCTACCCACCATACAGAGCTCTCGCTCTGCCCCACTCACCATCTACCTGCCATACAGAGAGCTCTAGCTCTGCCCTACTCACCATCTACCCACCATACAGAGAGCTCTAGCTCCACCCCACTCACCATCTACCCGCCATACAGAGCCCTAGCTCTGCCCCACTCACCATCTACTCGCCATACAGAGCCCTAGCTCCACCCCACTCACCATCTACCCGCCATACAGAGAGCTCTAGCTCCGCCCC
>ML677343.1:1447487-1460501 GCA_007922305.1 Dermatemys mawii | reverse complement strand
CCCCCCCGGGGCGGCTCGCTGCAGGCGCGCGGCATTCTGGGAGTCGTAGTGCGGCTGGCGACGCAGGCCCCACGGCCCGGGCGTGCGAACTACAACTCCCAGCAGCCCCACGGCCCACAGCCCGGCGCGGGCCAGGCCGGCGCTGCCCTCAGCACAGCGACAGACCCCGGCACCAGAGCGGCTCCCGTCACCCGGACCCCGCCCGTGCCGGCGCCTCCCCCGCGCCCGCGAGACGTGGCGTCGCCCGTGGAGCCCGGGCGACTCGCCGGCTTGTGCCGGGCCCGGGCGGGGTCCGCGGCAGCCAGTCACGTAATTACCCCAATAGCTGCGCATCCCGAAACCAAGCCTCGCGCTGCAGCCCGCGGCCGCTCCAGCGCGCCCCCTGGGGGCCAGATCGGGCGCTGCAGCCACTTGGACTCCGTTCCCTGCCGCGTTCAGCCCTAAACGGGACCTGATCCTGGGGCCCAGCCACGGTCAAGTGTCTGGCTCCTTCCGGGGCACCGAGTCCTTCAGCAAGTAACAGAAGCGCAGAGACGGTGCAATGTGCTGTCCACATGCAGCTCACACAGGCACCAGCCCCCGGCAGCTCCGCAGACTCCCTGCACCTCTGCCCTCGGGAAGAGCATGAGCACCCAGCGCGCCCCACACCCCAGAGGCCTGCCCTCTGCTCTGTTAACGCCCCCGAAGCACAGGCTGGCCCCAGGTGCCTTTCTGGAGATGACCACCCCCTCCAGATCCTCTAGCCCTGCTGGTGTGGGGGGTGCACCCTGTCCCATGGACACAGCTCATATCTCCAGCCAGTTCAGCTCAGCCCACCCCTTCTTCCAGACCCTCCGGTCCACCCCAGCCATCTCCCTCCTTACGCTCGCTCCCTGGAAGTGCAGCAGCATCCTGGGCAATGCAGCCTTACCTGGCCCACCAACATTGGTCCAACCACATTGGTCTTGTAGGCACCCAGCATCTCGTCGGAATCCACCATTGCCAGAGACTCGTCGGAGAAAATGCCAGCGTTATTTATTACCAGGTTCAGGCCCGAGCCGTCCAGCTGCTCCTCAACCCTCCAAGAGGCTTCCTTGATGCTCGCTGGATTCGCGGCATCTGTGAAGAGGGTGGAGGGGCTGTGAGGTTAGGGGTACAAACAGCCCCTTGCTTATGTTATAGGCTCTGAGATCTCCAGGGGTGCAGGCCAGCCCTCCAGTGCAGTGAGCCGCACCCCAGAGTGTTCACCTCACTGCTTCGCTGTAGGCACTTCAGTCCCTAGAAATGGCTGCTCAGACAAGCATCTCCGGAGAGACCCTGAGCGTCTGTCCACGCACTCAGCAGCAGCCAGCCTGGATCGACAGCCTGGGGTAGCCGGCCTTGCGCCAACGTTCCCAAACTAGTTGTGCAGACAGTGCTTGAGTTCATGGCTCAGAGGGGAGCTGGGGCTCTGAACCTGAGGGTGCGGGGGTGCTGGCAGCTTAGACACAGATCCCACATCACTTTGGTGTGCGGGAGACCCTGGCCCTTCTCTCTGCCATTCCCCCTTCTGTGTCCCATGCTGGAGACTAGCCGGGGGAAGTTCCAATCTGTGCAGACCCCCAGAGGTGCCAGGGCAGAGGGGGAGGGTTAGACGTACACAGCCAGTAAAGCAGCAGAGCAGCACCATTTCTGCACTTAGCCTGTCTGGAAGCAAGATCTCTCCCTGCCGTGAATGGGCTGGGAAGGCTGTCAGGATACCAGGGAAGGAGAGCAGGAGAAGATGAGGGGATGCCAAGAAACAAGTCTGAGTCCTAGATAAACCTGGAACCTGGCAGTGCCCTTGGGCTCTACCACACAGAGGCACTAACCTTGCCATCTCCTTGCAGGCACCAGGTGGCATTCTGCTGCCAGGAGCAATAAATGCAGTGCCTAGGCTGGCAGACCACACCCTGTCGGGTACCGAGGAGCACTCTGAGGGCCATAAAACCAGCGCTGTGCAGGAGTCACTCACCCGGGTCTGGGATTCCCTGGGTACCTCCTGGTATAAATGCAGGGTGCCTCAGGCCAGGTCTGGACGGTAACCTCACAATCGGTGTGACCACACTGCTCAGTCCTACCGGCCGCGCCTCTGGTGTGCTATGTGGTCAGGAGGGAGTCTCCCTCGGACACAGCCCGGGCCACTCACGAAGGTGGAGTTACCACACTGACAGCGATGCTCTCTCGTGGGACAGCCACGTCCTCACTGGACGCCACAACGGCACAGCCAAGGGCTTTGGGGCTCCCTTTGGGGAGGCTAGTCCCCCTGGCCTCACTACTTCTGCCCCTCTCCCTCTGTGGCTGGAGCCCTGAGTCCCCCTCTGCCCTCCTGCAGCCGGAGGAGGCCTGTGCTGGCTAGAGCCCCCTCAGCTACGCCATGCTTTCCTCCTGAGACCCCAAGCCACCCCACAGGAAAAGCTCATGTCTCTTCCCAAAGAACCTGAGCTTTTTATATGCCCCATGCAGATTCCAGGCTGGCTGACGAGATTCGAACCAAGTGGCAGATGGGTTTCAGGAAGCTGGTCAAAGCTGACTTTGCAGCAGTGCACAGAGAGCTGAGAAACACTGGGAGGGCTTGGGGTTGTCAGCTGAATGTGGGAGCTGCTTTCATAGAATATCAGGATTGGAAGGGACCTCAGGAGGTATCTAGTCCAACCCCCTGCTCAAAGCAGGACCAACCTCAACTAAATCATACCAGCCAGGGCTTTGTCAAGTCTGATCTTAAAAACCTCTAAGGAAGGAGATTCCACCACTTCCCTAGGGAACCCATTCCAGGGGTTCACCACCCTCCTAGTGAAAACGTTTTTCCTAATATCCAACCTAAACCTTCCCCACTGCAACTTGAGACCATTACTCCTTGTTCTGTCCTCTGGTATCACTGAGAACAGTCTAGATCCATCCTCTTTGGAACCCCCTTTCAGGTAGTTGAAAGCAGCAATCAACTCCCCCCTCATTCTTCTCTTCTGTTGACTAAATAATCCCAGTTCTCTCAGCCTCTCCTCATAAGTCATGTGCTCCAGCCCCCTAATCATTTTTGTTGCCCTCTTCTGGACTCTCCATGTTTTCCACATCCTTCTTGTGTGGGCCCCAAAACTGGACACAGTACACCAGATGAGGCCTCACCAATGTCAAATAGAGGGGAATTATCATGTCCCTCGATCTGCTGGAAATGCCTGTATTTATACAGCCCAACATGCCATTAGCCTTCTTGGCAAAAAGGGCACACTGTTGACTCCTATCCAGCTTCTTGTCCACTGTAACCCCTAAGTCCTTTTGTGCAGAACTGCTGCCTAGCAATTCGGTCCCTAGTCTGTAGCAGTGCATGGGATTCTTCCATCCTAAGTGCAGGATTCTGCACTTGTCCTTGTTAAACCTCACCAAATTTCTTTTGGCCCAATCCTCTAATTTGTCTAGGTCCCTCTGTATTCTGTCCCTACCCTCAGCGTATCTACCACGTCTCCCAGGTTAGTGTCTTCTGCAAACTTGCTGAGGGTGCAGTCCACACCATCCTCCAGATCATTGATAAAGATGTTGAACAAAACCAGCCCCAGGACCGACCCTTGGGACACTCCGCTTCATATCGGCTGCCAACTAGACATGGAGCCATTGATCACTACCTATTGAGCCCAACGATCCAGCCAGCTTTCTATCCACCTTATGGTCCATTCATCCAGCCCATACTTCTTTAACTTGCTGGCAAGAATACTGTGGGAGACCGTATCACAGGGGTGGGCAAACTTTTTGGCGCGAGGGCCACAATGGGGTTAAAAATTGTGCGGAGGGCTGGGTAGGGAAGGCGGTGCCTCCCCAAATAGTCTGACCCTGCCCCTTATCCAATCCCCACTCAATTCCTGCCCCCTGACTGCCCCCCTCAAAACCCCTGACCCATCCAACCCCCCCCGCTCCTTGTCCCCTGACCACCCCCTCCGGAGACCCCCCCCACTCTAACTGCCACCCCAGAACCCCACTCCCTTCTAAGCCCCCCTGCTTTGTTCTCTGATTTCCCCTTCCCGAGATCCCCCCACCCTAACCACCACCCCCCAGAACGCCACCACCTAACCCCCCCTTGCTTACCTTAGTCAGCTGGGTGCTCCTCGACCCGGCCCGGCCTGGGAGCGCGGGGACCTGCGGCATGTCCCGCTGGACCCGGACTCGGACCCAAGGAGCGTGGGGAGGGGCGGGCCCAGGAGTGCGGGACCCATGGCAGGCCAGCCCGGTCCGAGCTCGCGGGCTGGATATAAATGGCCGGTGGGACACATGTAGCCCGTGGGCAGTAGTTTGCTCACCCCTGCCATATCAAAAGCTTTGCAAAAGTCAAGGAATAACATGTCCACTGCTTTCCCCTCATCCACAGAGCCAGTCATCTGACCGTAGAAGGCTATTATGTTAGTCAGACATGACTTGCCCTTGGTGAATCCATGCTGACTGTTCCTGATCACTTTCCCCTCCTCTAAGTGCTTCAGAACTGATTCCTTGAGGACCTGCGCCATGATTTTTCCAGGGACTGAGGGGAGGCTGACTGGCCTGTATCCTCGGATCCTCCTTCTTCCCTTTTTTAAAGATGGGCTCTACATTAGCCTTTTTCCAGTCATGTGGGACCTTCCCTGATCACCAGGAGTTTTCAGAGATAATGGCCAATGGCTCTGCAGTCACGTCCACCAACTCCTTTAGCACCCTCGGATGCAGCGCACCCGGCCCCATGGACTTGTGCTCGTCCAGCTTTTCTAAATAGTCCTGAACCACTTCTTTCTCCACAGAGGGCTGGTCACCTCCTCCCCATGCTGTGCTGCCCAGGGCAGTAGTCTGGGAGCTGACCTTGTTCGTGAAGAGAGAGGCAAAAAAAGCATTGAGTGCATTTGCTTTTTCCACATCCTCTGTCGCTAGGTTGCCTCCCCCATTCAGTAAGGGGCCCACACTTTCCTTGACTTTCTTCTTGTTGCTAACATACCTGTAGAAACCCTTCTTGTTACACTTAACGTCTCTTGCTAGCTGCATCTCCAAGTGTGATCTGGCCTTCCTGATTTCACTCCTGCATGCCTGAGCAATATTTTTATATTCCTCCCTGGTGATTTGTCCAATCTTCCACTTCTTGTAAGCTGCTTTTTTGTGTTTAAGATCAGCAAGGATTTCACTGTTAAGCCAAGCTGGTCACCTGCCATATTTACTATTCTTTCTACACATTGGGATGGTTTGTTCCCGCAACCTCAATAAGGATTCTTTAAAATACAGCCAGCTCTCCTGGACTCCTTTCCCCTTCATGTTATTCTCCCAGGGGATCCAGCCCATCAGTTCCCTTTCAAGGAGTCTAGTGCACAGGCCCAGGAGAGGGGCAGAGAGGAGGGGAACAGCTAGTCCCACAGCTCAAGCGCCCAGACTTGCAGGGAATCGTTCAGAGACAGAACACGTACCTAGCTTCACCATCACCAGGTTTGGATGTTTGGATACCAAATCCCGCAGCTCCTAAAAAAGAGAAACATGGAAAACAATGGAAAGCTTCAGCAGAAGGCAGAGGTAAGGGCCTAGTTACAGCCCCAAACCCACATACAAAATGAGGGCCAGAGTCAGTCTCTATAAAGTAGTGTAGTACTGCACAGATTTCAGGGCGAGGAGAAGTGTATAGAATATCAAGGTTGGAAGGGACCTCAGGAGGTATCTAGTCCCACTCTCTGGTCAAAGCAGGACCAACCCCAACTAAATCATCTCAGCCAGGGCATTGTCAAGCCGGACCTTAAAAACCTCTAAGGAAGGAGATTCTACCACCTCCCTAGGGAACCCATTCCAGTGCTTCGCCACCACACTAGTGACATAGTGTTTTCAAATATCCAACACAGACCTTCCCTCACTGCACCGTAGCACATCTGTGTCCATGAGGGACTTCCGTCTTATAGTCCGCCAGCAAGAGAGAGGGGGCAAGGTATTTCTCTCTGCTTCCCCTCACTGCATTTCCTCTAGTGCAGCTTCCCTCTTTCCATCTCCTCCCCCTGGCTTCCCTTCCCTGGGGCTTTTATCCGGCCCCAGCCTGAAGAGGCAGCAGCTGTTCCAGCTTCCCCAATCAGGGCCAGGTGATCGACCCAGCTCCAATTCACCTCCCTTAATTGGAGCTGGAGTGACAGAGGGTTGGCTAAGCTGTGTTCTGCTTAGCACCCTGTCACAGCTGATTTTGCACTTTCTACATTCTTTTGAATTGCCATCCAAGCAGAGCTTGACACAAATCACAAGTAAAAACGTAACCCATCTAGCAAGTCAGAAATGCATCACTCACCATTTTCTAACTGGGACAGTCCTCAACACGCCAGCATGGCCTAACTTTGGAGTGCATGACTTTGCAGCCCTAACGTTCTTTCAGCTTTTTGTGTGTGACTGAATATGGGGTGACTGTGGGAATCTCCCTGTTTTTCGGATCTGTCTTGGTGTCCAGGGCCTGAGCCAACTCCCATTAAAGTCAGCAGAGAGACTCCCATGGATTTCAGTGGGAGTTTGCTTGGCTTAGCTTTGCACGCTATTGTAAATATTGCTCCTGTGACCTATCTCCTGGACTGACTCCCTGCCTTTCTCACCCAGCCTGTCCAAGCTGGTGGGACAATGAAGCAAACAGGGAAAGTAAGGGTGTTTGTATGTTCATGCACATGTGTATGTATTAGTACAGTCCAGTGTTTTCCCGAGGAATTGAAATTAGGGGGGGTGTTTGAATTTTCAGGGGGGTGTAGCGGCACGATGACTCATCCCTGCAGCGCCTCCTGCTGGTTGTCCAGGAATTAGCTCTTTCCAGCTCGGAGCGCCCTCTGCAGGCTGCTGGCCCCCCGTGCCTCTCCCGGACCCCAGTGCCCTTGCATCTGGGGTGCTGCCTGCTGGCAATACCCCCACAGTCTCTGCCTCTGGGTCTCCCCTCCCTGGGGAATCCCCAACTCTCTATCCCCACCTTGCCTCAGTCTGGGCTACTGCCAGTCATCAAGCCCCCGCTCCCTGGGACAGACTGCAGTGCAAAAGCCACTTCTCATAGGCAAGGGGGTTTGGGCCAGCTACCGTTGCCTAACCCCCAGGACCCTTTTAGGTCTTGGTATCAGGCCTGCAGCCTGGGAGGTCACGAGGCCTGAGCTCCCCAGCTCAGCCTGTCCCCTCCCCAGCATTGCTCCACCCTCAGTACCCTGTCACCCAGGCAGCCAGGCCCTGCCCTCTCCCAGTCTGGAGAAAGACTGCCTGCCCCTCGCTCACAGCCCTCTTATAAGGGTCAGCTGGGCCCTGACTGAGCTGGCCACAGCTGTGGCCAGCCACACCCCACACTACTTTCAACCCCTTCCAGGCCAGAGTGGAGTGATTACCCCGCTACACAGAGGTGTCAGGGCTGATGAGGGGTGAGACCATGAGGGTGAAGGTGGGCTGTATGGCACCCTACTGAAAACTGAAAAATGTTTCATGACCATTGTATTAGATTTAACTAATAAGATTTAACTAAATGTAAAGTAATGCACATTGGAAAACATAATCTCAACTATTCATACAAAATGATGGGGTCTAAATTAGCTGTTAACACTCAAGAAAGAGATGCTGGAGTCATTGGGGATGGTTCTCTGAAAATATCCACTCAATGTGCAGCAACAGTCAACAAAGCGCACAGAATGTTGAGAATCATTAAGAAAGGCATAGATAATGTGCAGATCTGGTTACTCCATCCCAAAAAAGATACATTGGAATTGGAAAAGGTACAGAGATGGGCAACTAAAATGATTAGGGGTGTGAAACAGGAGGAAAGATTAAAAGGACAGGAAATTTTCAGTTTAGAAAAGAGATGACTAAGGGAGATTATGATCGAGGTCTATAAAATCTTAACTGGTGTGAAGAAAGTGAATAAGAAAAAGTTATTTAATCCTTCACATAACACAAGAACTAACAGTAACCCAATGAAATTAATAGGCAGCAGGTTTTTAAAAAACAAAGGGAAGTAATTCTTCACACCACATAGAGTCAACCCATGGAAATCTTTGCCAGGGGATGCTGTGAAGACCAAAACTATAGCAGGATTAAAAAAAGAACTAGATAAATTCCTGCAGGATGGGTCCTTCAGTGGCTATTAGCCAGGATGGGGAGGGATGGTGTCCCTAGCCTGTTTGTCAGAAGCTGGGAATGAGCAACAGGGGATGGATCACTTGATGAGTCCCTGTTCTGTTCATTACCTCTGGGGTACCTGGCCTTGACCACTGTCGGAAGACAGGATACCAGGCTATACGGACCATTGGTCTGACCCAGTATGACCATTCTTATGTAAAAATTAATTGTAATACTGTTTAGTACAAAAACTCCCCAACATAATGACCTCTCAAGATAGCAATGATGTGAGATAACAACTCTGGCAAATAATGCATTTTTAAAATCTTGGCCTATTAGGAAACACATTTATATAAGTTTCCATTCCCAGTCACAAATCTACAGTAGCATTCTGGAGCAGTCACTCAGATATAGTCCAAAAACAAATGTTTATTTAACGTGCTCTGCAGCCCCCCACTTTTCCCTCTACCTCACCCCATTCACCAGTGTTGTCCTCAGAGATGCTTTCTTGTGAGTTCACCTCCCAGGTGGAGGGCAAGAAGGCACCTTGCTCGTTCCTCCAGCTGCTTACTGTTCGCTCTGGCCACTGTTGTTTGTTGTGCCACCATTCACTCTCTCGCTCTGTTGCCAATGGCCCTGTGCCGTCACCTTCTCGTAGTGGGGTATGTGTTCCACAGAAACACTGTCCCCACAGGAACACTGTCCCCACGGCAGGACTAAGTACTTAGACATGGTTGTCAGTGATTTCAGATGTAGTGGTCACTTAACAAACCAAAAGACTCTCTATGAAGCTTAATCAGCTCTGTCTTTAAACGGTGGAGAGGGGCAGGTCAAATAGTACTTATGACTCAGATCATCATGCAGAACACCTGTCCCCACCCTCTTTCTTGATGCCCTCAGTCAGCACAGGTTAAGTACAGTTCTGCTACTCTTTACTCATACAATAAGAACAACAACAACATTTCATCCCCCGCCCCGTCCCCCGCATTCAAGTGATTTGCAACCCAGCCCCAGCCAAAGTCTATCACTTAGGCAACATAGCTCTGTTTGCTGGATACGTAGGTAGATTAAGTGTGAATGTAAACATAATCTGGTCCTGAAGTCTTTTCCCCCAGCCCCCAGCTCATCAATAGCTGTCAGGGAGCGCTCGTTTTGACTTTGCTTACAATGTATAAGGAAGCTAGTCTATGTTCATACTTTTCAAATCTATTATACTTTTTCAGATACACTGTATATGCTTTTAAAGTGTATATTAATATTTCAATTTCAATTCAAATTTCCAGACTTGGCATGTAACTAGATCACAAAACGGGGATGGGGGGGTGTTGGGGAAATTCAGGGGGGGTGAAGGGAAATCCCTGAAGGAGACTATGGCCTGGTCTACACTAGCAGGGTATCCTGACGAGACGCGATAAATAGATCCCCAGTAGATCGATCTCTACGTGTCGATCCAGCTGGTAGTGCAGATAAGGCCTATGTGTATAGTGGAAAGGTGGTGGGAACACAACCTGTAAATAAAAGCACCAGGTGAGCACTGCACCAACATCTCTGTGTGACTTTCTCAGCCCAGTGGGGGCAGGAGCCAGGAGGACCCTGCAGAGACCCCGTTACACCAGCATTTTTTGGTATTAGTTAAAATAAAACTACTTTAAGTGATTTTTCTTATGTATTCAGTACATTTATCAAAATGTTTTACATTTAAACCTGATTTATTAAAACAAAGGAAGTATCTGTAGTTAGTGATCTGAGCTGATGGTTTCTGGTACCATGTTTCCCAGGATTTTAGGACTAGCAGGTCTCATGCTCTCAAACCTGGAAGAGGAAAACAAGCTTTTCTGTTTTTCCAGCTCCCAAGTTGCTTCTTAACTTAGAAAGAACTAGCCATTGAACTTTAAGGAGTGTGGCAAAGAACCTTCTCAGTGTCACCAGCCTCAGCTGTTTTTAGCCTTGGTGAGACGAGCTTGGGTAAAACAGTCCCTCTTGGTTGCACAGGGGCGTCCGTCCTTCTCTCAGCCAATCTCTTGGGCTTGTTTTTCTCCCTCAAGGGAGGGAATGCAGCCCCTGAGGCTCACTGTCTTGCTGTTCCTCACCTACTGGCAGTGTGACTCCTCCTCTCTCTCTCCTTCTTCTCCCAACAGGGGAGGGTTTAAAAAGGTCTCAGGCAGCCCTCAGTTGGCATCAGCTGATCCTCACTGACCTCAGGTGACTCCCTCTCAGCTGATCCTAACTGATCTCTGGTAACCCCTTCTCAGCAAAATCTGATTGACCTGTAGTCACTCCTCCCTAGTTGATAGGGAGAAGGGTCTTTAATCTTCTGGGACTGTTTTCTACCACAACTCCTCCCTCTCTCTCCTGTAGCCTAGCCGTCTGTCCTGAGTTTATCACAGGAGTTAAATAAACTGATATGAGGAAGATATTCTTTGCACCTTCTGAAGAGGCTACTGCTGTCAAAAGCCAGGTTACAATTCATAAGAACAGCTGTACTGGGTCAGACCAAAGGCCCATCTAGCCCAATATCCTGTCTTCTGACAGTGGCCAATGCCAGGTGCCCCGGAGTGAGTGAACCTAACAGGTGTCATCAAGTGATCCACTACAGCAAACTCTGATTCCAGGTGCCTAGACAGTGACTTCCTCAGTTCAGCAGTTTGACTTGCTTTAAATCTTGGAATATTTTTTTTTCTATTTAATTTAAACGATTTTAATAGATTCTAATAAATTTAGGCCTTAAATTTCAAATTTATTTTACAATAGGTTTATTTTTAAAAATTCAACCTGTATTTAATTTAAATTAGCGCTGTCAGGCAATTAAAAATTGATCACAATTAATCATGTGTTTAAAAAAATGAATTGCGCATAATTGTGTGATTAATCGTACTGTTAAACAATACTAACAATAAATAAATACTATTTATTTAAATATTTTTGGATGTTTTCTACAGTTTCAAATATATTGATTTCAGTTACAACACAGCACAGTGCTCACTTTATATTTATTTGTGATTACAAATATTTGCATCATAATAAAACAAAAGAAATAGTATTTTTCAATTCATCTAATACAAGTACTGTAGTATAATCTCTTTATAATGAAAGTTGAACTTACAAATGTACGATCATGTACAAAAAATAACTGCATTCACAAATAAAACAATGTAAAGCTTTAGAGCCTACAAGTCCTCTCAGTCCTACTTCTTGTTCAGCCAATCGCTAAGACAAACAAGTTTGTTTACATTTATGGGAGATAATGCTGCCTGCTTTTTGTTTATGATGTCACCTGAAAGTGAGAACAGGCATTCATGTGGCACTGTTGTAGCTGGTGTCACAAGATATAAGATTCATATGCCCCTTCATGCTTCAACCACTGTTCCAGAGGGTGTGCCCATGCTGATGACGGGTTTTGTTCAATAATGATCCAAAGCAGAGCAGACTGACACACGTTCATTTTCATCATCTGAGTCAGATGCCATCAGCAGAAGGTTGATTTTCTTTTTTTGGTGGTTCGAGTTCTGTAGTTTCCAGGTTGGAGTGTTTCTCTTTTAAGACTTCTGAAAGCAGCACGCTCCACACCTCGTCCCTTCCAGATTTTGGACGGCACTTCAGATTCTTAGACCTTGGGTCGAGCGCTGTAGCTATCTTTAGAAATCTCACATTGGTACCTCCTTTACGTTTTGTCAAATATGCAGTGAAATTGTTCTTAAAACGAACATGTGTTGGGTCATCTTCCGAGACTCCCATAACATGAAATATATGGCAGAATGTAGGTAAAACAGAGCAGGAGACATACAATTCTCCCCCAAGGAATTCAGTCACAAATTTAATTAAAGCAATTTTTTTTTAATGAGCTGCAGCAGCATGGAAACCTCCTCTGGAATAGTGGTTCAAGCATGAAGGGACATATGAATCTTTAGCGCAGCTGGCATGTGAATATCTTGTGACACGAGCTACAAAAGTGCCATAAATGCCTGTTCTCACTTTCAGGTGACATTGTAAATAAGAAGCAGGCAGCATTATCTCCCATAAATGTAAACAAACTTGTTTGTCTTAGCAATTGGCTGAACAAGAAGTAGGATTTAGTGGACTTCTAGGCTCTAAAGTTTTACATTGTTCTGTTTTTGAATTATGTAACAAAATAAATCTACATTTGTAAGTTGAACTTTCCTGATAAACAAATTGCACTACAGTACTTGTATGAGGACAACTGAAAAATACTATTTTAAAATGATTTTTACAGTGCAAACATTTGTAATAAAAATAATAATAAAATGTGAGCACTGTGCACTTTGTATTCTGTGTTGTATTTAAAATCAATATATTTGAAAATGTCAAAAAACATCCAAAATATATAATAAATTTCAGTTGGTCTTCTGTTGATTAACAGTGTGATTAAAACTGCACTTAATCACGATTAATGTTTAATCACAATTCATATTTTTAGTTAATTGTGTAAGTTAACTGCAATTAATCGACACCCTAATTTTCATATGACCTTTTAAAAACAGTCTGATTTTGTTTTGTTTTTTTTAAATCATTGATTTTTATCCGCCCTGCTTCATGGCACTTGCACGCTCCAGGTGCCTGCAGTCACTTCTCACGGCCCCCCCGTCCACCCTTTGCTGAGCTCAGCGCTAGAGATTCAGTCTCTTTTTAACTTTCTCTGTAAATGGATCCCTCTGGTCCTTGGCCATTGGTGCTGCTCTGCCCTGGAGCAGGCCACCCCCCAGGAGGCCAGGTAGTGGTACCAGGTCCCCTTCACCAAGGGTTTTCAGCTCTCTCCCAGCCTCCAGAGGAGCTCTGCTGGCAGGAGAAGTCTCCCTGGGAGACGCACTGAATCTGTCACCTTCTGATCCTGCCCTCCCCACTTCTGGGTCTGCAGTGGCCTTCTCTGGGCCACAGGCTGCACAGCTCAGGCTCCAGCGATGAGTCCACTCGTGATTCTGGCCCATTTTCCCTCCCATCCACCGTGAGACCCCCCCC